>JASXSY010000939.1:0-169276 GCA_034509805.1 Sipha maydis
TAGTTAACTTAAACGTTTTTAACTCGAAATTATCGGTACCTTGAACTTTTTCCCCGGTCCATCAAATTTTCTATTTAAACAATGCAAAAAAAAATCGTGTTTAACTAGAATATTATCGTAAATTACTCGAAATTTCAATATAAAATTAAATACATAAAACTTATAATATTGTTATACACAGTCATAATTCCCACATCGTTATACATTATTAATATTAGAAATAAATTCATAGATCGTCAAATTAACATTTTACCAGCAAATTGAATGTCCAAATGACATGATGAAATGTTATTATATGTTACATATAACAAATTTCAACTCACCAACACAAAACATTAATACAGTGGAATATGTGGTAGTCAATAAGAATATAGCACAATAATAAAATCAACATTCTGTATTTTTAATTAATTATAAAATAGAAATGGGAAAAGCTCTTAGAATTTACCAATCATAGGTGTTATAAGGGGGTGACTCAGTGGCTTCCCTATACCCTTTTATAGGGGAGACGACTTCTTACACGTATTCCCATTTATGTATATTCCTATTATGATATAAATGATTAAAAACAAAAATTTGAAGAAAAAAATGATCATAGGGGCTATCCCTTTTTCCCATGATACCCTTGCAGTGAACATGATCATGTTCAGTTTTTAATTATTTAAGATACAACATTTGTATGTGTTATCAGAGTACCTCTACTAATCTTTTTTCTTTTTTTTTCTTTCCAAGTCAAACACTGTAAATAAGTGAAATGATAGAAAACACAAGTGATGAAGAAATCATACGAACAGTTTTTATTTTTTTTTTAATAAAATTCATATAATGTCATTAAAGCTTTACGGCTCGACAATTATATATAATTTATAAACATAATAATAAAGATCAAATACAGTACCAGTTAATTAATGATTAAATGAAAAGTGATAAAGTGGAGATTGTAGATAGAGATATCGCTGGTATTTTTATGGAAGGTTAGTTTTATTTTTAAGACTGTGATAAAAAGTTATAAGTGGATTTATAATTGGAGTGAAATTGAGAAAGAATATTGTTAACAGTTTCAATTGCCGAAACATTATTGTTATTTTCAGAACTAGAAAAGGTATGTGCATAAAAAGTGAGCTTAGGATTAAGATTTGAATTTGTATTTAAAGAATATGAAATCTTAAGATCTTGTAGAATGCGATACTGCATTGATGTTTGTAGAGAAATTTAAATGACGAACATCCTTTGAAGTTATTGTATGATTGAAGAAGGCCCCGAATAATTTTGTATGGATTTAAGATTTTAACCAGAGTATTGAATAGAGATGTGATTTAAAAAAATTAGTTGTTATTTTCAGCGATTTTTAAATCTACATAAAAGAGTGGTAGAAAAAATGTTAGTTTTAATATATTTAAGACTCTAATACAAAGTTACCATGATGAACTGAAACAAATTAAGGCAAAGAGTAAAAATTATTTTCGATAACTTTATCAACATGTATAACGATTTAGAAGTATGTGAACATTTATTAAACTCAAACTTTTTGATATCTGTGACGACTCTAACAAGATCATATTTGATGAAGAAGAAAACAATAATTTACTTAATCCCCCTTCGTCTTCCATACCCCGTTAACAAAAGTACTAATATAATATTTAATGAGTTGAAGCAATTTATTGAAACCCAAAAAGAGATTGGTAATGAACTTTTTTCCGCTTTAAATAAAATTAAATAACTCTCAGCAAATGCAGTATTTGCTTGCAGCGATCAATAATAAAAAATCCAAACAAAAAATTAAAACATTTTTAAGTTAATATTTGATGATATAAAAAAATATTACACAATATAAATATTATAACAAATAAACAGTAAATACTATATGGTTTTATGTAAAATATTTTTAAATTTTATTTTTTATTTTTAGTTTTGTTTTTTAGATAAGTCAAATTCTTATTTGAAGGGATCGCTTCAACTTTGAATTATCTAAATCCGATTATAATCTAAAAAATCTTGAATTTTATCAAAATGTGTGTTTCTTAGATTTTATTCGTATAAAAGTAAAAGTCGTATGCAATATATATCATATATCATCTAATTTATATATTACACTTCTTTTTCCCAATTTTTTGACCAATCAATAGTCTACCTATGAATAGGTTTTTTTATTCGTTCAATTTGTTTTACACCACTTTTAAAGTATTTTAAGCTCATATATTATTTTTATTTGTTGCTGTAAAAAACATTTTAAACCTTGAAATTGCATTATAGAAGTTCCCCTAATACTAATATTTAATTTGATAACTTTATAAACCTGAATTTCTCTTTAAAGATCGAAAACTCTTATAAGATTGTACTTCAATATTTATAATTATGTACTAAGAATATTATTCAGAATTAATTTTTAAGAATACATTGTCAAATTATGATATTTATTTCAATCAAAATTACATTCCTTATTTAATTACTACTCATAATAAAAGGCGTATAACATAAAATATTATTAAATTACGTACACGTATGGTCTCCGCATAGGCGTGTGCACGGGAGGTGCTTAATATGTCCAGACACCCTCGAATTATTGTAAATGAGGCTATACGATTTTAGTTTAAAAGTAAAACGCTCTTATTTTAATTTATGTTGAACAAATTAAATGTGATTTATTCTAAAATATTTGGTAAAAAAATTATTATGTTTCGTAATGGAAAAAACATTTTCTAAATTTTCGTGCATAAACTTTTTATAATAATATAACTACTACGATTAACTATAAAAGTACGAATCATAGTTAAATCTATCTGAAAAAATATTCTAGATTAATGGAAAATATATTCATTGGGACTAATATACCAAAATATTATGTAAAAATGTAATAAGATCAGTGCTCGAATTGGGGAAAATTATGTAGAGGAGCTCAATCCAACGATTTAAAAACTGCGTTCGATGGGTGAAATTATTTAACACGGACCAGTGGGGGACTTTGCCCCCCCCCCCGACTCCTACCTTACATACATTTTGAATAACACTTTTCAGCAACACATTTTAAAATCCAAACAGGTATTAATATATTATTATTAAATAATAATATAATATCTTAGAAGAAAAAATTAATATTTATTGTTTTTTATTAAAAAGAGACCACATATTTTTATAAGTATGTTCTTCATCGTTTACATTTCTTTTTGGACAACATACTTCGTCATCTGATCTATTACCACTGCGTATCCAAGATGTAACATAACACCTTGGTTCAAATAAATTAACAGGAGGATCAATACAGTGTATATATAGTTATAGTTGTATATATAGTTATAATAATGATGACATGTTTGTAGTTGACAATGCATTTCTTTTTGAAGTAACAATGTTATTCATAGAGCTGAACACACGCTCACACTCTGGTTATGATATAGCTACCGTATTTATTGCATCTAATAAAGGTTTTAAATCGAGTATTTTGGAACTATCCTTAGTATCAATAAACACGCGAAATCCTCTTACAGACGAAATTATTTTGGACATTAGTTTGTAGTACAAACTTTGTACCATCCCCCCTAAAAGTACCTAAAAATAAATAGCAGAGGAATGCAAAAAGAAAAAAAAAATAGAAGGAGCTCCGTCCTCCTGTGCCCCCCCCCCCCCAATTCGAGCACTGAATAAGATACATATTATGTTTATTGAATTATTTATACATTACAATTTATTAAATTATTTACCTACATGTTTTCTTAAATAAGGCCCAAAAGTATTGTTGGTATCCTCTGAAATAGAGGTACGCCTATAACAGTTACGCCCATAAGCTATGGGTCTCCGTAGCTTATTATATTTTCACTGAAAAAGTTTTATTTTAGTATCTTTTCATTAAAAAGACCTTCTCAATTAGTACAATTGTATAAAGTACAACAATTTAGATATTATGTCCAGGTTATGTCCAAGTGCCAAATTGCAATTTTAAATTATTTATAGACTTGTTACAATTTTCAAAAAGTTACCATCCTGATTCAATTTGAGATTCCTGGATCCCTATTCTAATATATAGGGGTCTCAAACAATATATTTTTAAATATCGATGTCGAATAGATACAACCAATATTTTATTACGGCATCCAAATACCGATATATTAAAAAAAATTATGTATCGATTAATAGAAAAACCGAATTAATTTAAACTTACTTATGAACTAACAATAATTATTAATTTACTACTAAGTACTAATACAAACATACTGCATATTACGTTGAATCATAAAATTACCTTAAAATAGTTAAAAAAAAATCCAAAGATATCGATATTGTTTGATGCTTCCTCTACACTCTCGCGAGCTTGCCTCATTCAAGAAGTTGTACGAGGCGAGGTGAGGCGAGGCGCTAGCTCTACACTCTCGTGACGTGAGACAACCATATAAATTCTCGTTATACTAATCATTTTTATTATAAGCTTCGCCTCATGTCTCGTGTCCTTTGAAAAAAACCGACACCGAACGGAGCGTGCACGGGGCGTGACGAGAGACGAGACGACACGAGTGAACCGACTACACTCTCGTACTCGCGTTGCCTCGCGTCGCCTCGGCGAGAGTGTAGAGCATGAGACCCCTACTAATATATGATAATTTTTAGGAAGAATTATCAATCATTGAAAAATGTGTATATCAAATAATAATAATAATAATATTTTATTATATCGTCCACCACACAATTGTCAGATAAGTACTTAAGTAGATAAGGGTTAAGCTTATTATTATTATAATGCTCGGAATTTTCCATTTTCATTGGAATTATCGTATTATTTTCAAGTATAAATTGTAAACAATATGATTCAGTGGCGTGGATGACGCAGACGCGGTCGATTATCGCCTTATCGAAAATAAATATAATAATAAACCGTTTGGTACTGTGGTGTATGCTGCATACAGCATGCAAAATCATAAGTGCTTACAAATTGTGTATAAATACGAACCCCCCCCCCCCTTTACGACGTTGAACGTATTTCGTGCCTATTAGCTCACGTGAGCAGTATCAGAACATGACAGCACGACGCATCTTTATCAACTATTATTAGAATAAAAATAAATTTTCCACTGTGAGACACGATATATTCGACGACCAATATATGGCCAAGTTTGTCAAGATTGTTATCTTACGATATGTTATATATTTATTATGTTTATTACTGTTAAGAGTTTTAAAAAATAGCCAAACATTTAATCTGAATTGTAACTATAATAATATTATTAACTTTTTATTTTTCCTTTTTTTCAAATGTAAGCAGTGCTTACAATGCTTACTTGTACACTACGCCCCTGACATGTTTATATCAGTAAACACACTGACACATAATCGTATTTGTTGTATACTCGTATGGTTTTATTATAATTTATAACCATCAGATTATTAAATTTGATATTTAAATGTGATATAAAATGTAATATTAAATATTTATTATAAGCTACCCAGTAATTTTTTTTATTATTCTATCGTCTGTTCGTCTTTCGAGTCTCGTATGCCGTACTCGTTGTCTTGTTAAATGACAAGTCATATACATTTAAAAACAAATGACCTTAATATTTCCTATCAGTGGTTTTTTTTTTTTAATTAATATGAGTGAAAAGCGCATCAAGTGCTCAATAATGCTGAATGTTCATACTAATAGTTGTATTATATTAAAACTACCTATGTTAAAATTCGTTTATAAGTATAGATTAACTAAATAATTTTATCGTTGTTATTTACATAATTTTTTTTATGATGGGTACAATGGTAAAATAGGTTTAAAAAGGCGACATTTAAAAATCTGTCTCCAGGCGCCATATTCGTTAACCCGGCACTGCATAAATGGTGATACAACATTAATTGTATTTAATTGATACAACAATAATAAAACATTTTTCACATAATCGTTTCGAGAAAAACTAATGGTAATCACTTCTTTATTTTTCTTTAGGATTATAGTAAAAATAATAATAATAATATATTCATAAGTTGGCAAACTGCACTGATGGCAGCACCCGTCATCGGTGGTATCCCGGTTGCGGAACACGACTGCGATACGTGTATTCGATTCGCTCTGCAGACGGACGGGTTAAATACGTGAAATTATTATTCTGTATTATAATATACAATTAAACCTACCCACCGCCGCCGATAACGAGACGTCTCACCGTTAGTGTTCGTTGAATAAATTTCAATTCAAATTGCATAATATCGCTTCAGACGGAGTTCGCACACCGCTTCGAGTCCGGTAAGTTTGATAATTAGTCATTCGTAGTCCATTCGGGTAAAGTTTACCGGTGGTCATTTATTAACTACGGACGCGTTCGCAAGGGAGGAAAATAGCGTTTGTTTGCTTCGAAAAATCGTAACCCGCGGTCGTACCCGCAGTTTTCACAGCGCGCGCACCCGATTAGTCGGTACGTTAATGAACGCGCAAAGTGAAGTCCTGTAGGGTTGTTTTTTACTTACACCCTCAAGCGCCCGTGCGTAAATTATAAAAGATTATTTGTATACGCGTGTACAACATAAAATTGCTATACTTCCCTGTGGTAATCGTTATGGAAATATATCACATATATAACCATATAACCATAAGCAAAAAAACTATTGAAATATTATTAATAAACTGATTACTAACTAACCTAACCTACCTAATAATAGGTACACCTAAATCGATATAAACATATAGTTTTTTCATTTTGTTACTTCCTAAAAATGATTTTGTAATGAACAGTGAAAATAAATGGTGTCTTAAACATTTGAATTGTATCCCTACTACTATATGCCGCTGCCGAACGCGATTAATCATAATTTATTAATTTTCGTAAACCATGACAACGTATAGGTAAAAAACGTTTGCAATGTATACGAAGTATATATTGTAAGCTTTGACAACATATAATCATATGTATGTATTTCGGGTATTTATTTTTCCTACCTTTCTCTCTCTCACTCGCTCCCTCCCTCTTTTTTCTTATTTTGTTTTCAATTCGTCCATTTCCTTTCTATTCCACTACAGTCGCGGTAAAGATTAATGCAACGGGTTTATCATTTTAAAATCCATTCGATACAAATTTAACTCAAACGGTACGCTACAGTAAATTGATTATACAACGTTAGTTTTAATTCGATTTGAATGGGTAAACGCCGTAAGTGTATAATATACATCACGCACAATCCAGTGGTATAATTTGGGGGTTCGCTAAGTTATCATTTTGCTCCCCTCTCAAAACAGTTTTAAGTAGTTTAAATAATTAAAATATATACAAAATTATGTATGTATATATATATTTTTTAATTGAAAATATTTTAGTATGTTTTTTTAGTTTCAAACTCTCAACTTTGATTTTTAAACGGCAAACTGGTATTATAATGTTAATTATAAAGCTAAGATGGTAAAAAACATAATTTATATAATTTAAAAATAAAAAATAAATGTATAGGTAGGTTATTTTGTACGTAAATGTATTTTGTTATTTTTTCATTATAAATTCCCATTACCTAATCAAAAAAATTTTTATTTTCTTATACTCGCGCTTTTTGATATTATGTAATAACACAATAAATACAATATACAAAATTATATATATATATATATATATAAAACCATTTAATTGTAAGCTAGAAACAAAATTCAATCAAAATCCATTCTAGAATAAGGCACCAACATCATTTGTTTTGATTATTGTGTATAATTTACAACTTTATATCATAATTATTCAAGTAAAAAAATTTGAAAATTTAATGAAATGTAAAATTAAAAATTGACCTTGTAAAATTATTATCAATATCGAGTTTTCGATCGATGAATAAGGGACCCATTCAAAAATACTTCCTTAAAAATGCCATACGCGCATTTTTAAGCCAATAATTTCTTAATTTTTCATGTAATCTAAAAATGTATTATCTACTTACATAGAACATACACATGTTACATAGCGAAAAAAATGGATTTTAATGCTTATGAGTTGTAACTCCTTACACACTAGTTTTATGGTTTATACTAAAAACATATTACTATTTCCACCAAAAAAAAATCTTTAAATAAACTACTACCTAACCGTTTATGAATCGTTACTCAATTGCTATAAAAATGTATCGTCACTTTTATTACTTCGGATACTAAACATAATCATAGTTTATGTCCATTCAAATAGTTTAAACATAATGTACTTATTTTTTTAATTAAAAATACAATTTGCGATTTTTACTAATTATGGTTGAACTCAAAAATTAGTCATTCAAGAAAATTATATCTTTAACATAAATCAATTATAAGTATTATATTAAGTTAATTAAGTAGTTACTTAAACAAATATTTCCACCTTTTTTTAAATAATTTCCGTAGCCCATCGTTGATAATATTCAATAAGATTAAGGTACCATGACACATAAATATTATCACACTTTTTTATCTATTTTGAATCAGGTAATAAATTGAATAGTTTTAATATGAAATTTTTTAGTTGATTTATGTTTAATACGAATAATAATAATAATAATAATCAATAATATCATTGATATTTGTAATCTTACGAGACCTATTTATTAAAATAGTGGAACAATGCTGTTTGTATTAGTATACCTTTATTACCTTACTTTATTACTTTACCTAGTTTACAAATATAAATAATTTAAATCAACAATATATGATACATATAAAACAGACA
Organism: Sipha maydis; assembly: GCA_034509805.1. Lineage (NCBI taxonomy): Eukaryota > Metazoa > Arthropoda > Insecta > Hemiptera > Aphididae > Sipha > Sipha maydis. The sequence continues at coordinate 8,643 of JASXSY010000939.1, forward strand.
TTGTATTAAAATTACTCTTTGTAATCATTCACCATATCTATGTTTGTTAAATATTAAAAAATAAAGAATTTGTTACCAGCTGCAAAATAGCGTTCTGCTTCCCAAACTGATAGTAAAAAAAAGTTGCAATACTTTAATATTTTTTTTTTTTTTTTTAATTTAATGATTCTTTGCCAATAAAGAATTACGACTCAACAATTATGTATAATAACTTCAATACTAAATTTTGGTTTTAAAATTGTTATGCTTCAATTCTTCTCCGCTGTAGGTAAATACTGTGTCACTCAATAAAACCTAATTTATTATAATAAATGACAGTAAAGTTAAAATGAATAATTATTTATTTGAAATTGAAATATATTTTGATGTGAATAATATTAATATTTTATTAAATAATAATAAACCACTTTTAATTTAAAAACAAACAATTTTCATAAATGAAATAAATTATAATTGTGAATAGTCACAAAAGCATATTTATTTGTTTTTACAGTTGAAAATGTTTGGTTTAATTCGTCGTAATTTAAAGTTTTCCCGTGAATGATTCATCATATAGCATATATTATGTATAGTAAATGTATATTATTTACACCAACACCAAAATGTTACTATATTCATCAATAATATGAATCAGAATAATAAAATTATTTTTAAATTTTAATTTGAATGAATTTGTCATGCATATTAATTGTTATCATCATCATAACTCAATGATATGGCTAACAAATGGTAAAATATTAATAAGATATGAACAGTAATATAATATGATATTAAATATTATAATAATTTAATTTACGTAGTTAAAATATTATATAGGTACCCAAACCACTTACAAGTAACCTGTACATTACTTCATATTTAATATTTTTCATCTCAAATAAAATGTATTAATTAAAAATATAGTTTTTACTTATATTGTATGGATTCTTTTTTAAGAATATTAAGGTTTCGATAGCTATGGTCATTAACCTGTACAGTGTTATATAAACTTAAAATTAAACAAATATACTAATTGAAGGTGCATATGATTTTTTGAATTTAAGGTATTTAGATGTTTACGTTTGGGATATTTAGTTATGTATTTACTTATGTTGGCTGTAACAAGATAATTATAATATAATTTTGATTTATTAAAGGTACATAAGGCATTAATCAAGAAATGAAATTGAAATATAATTCGTAGATACATATAGTTAATAATTTATACTACGAAAATAAAATATATTATTTGATTATACATAAAATTGAATGCGTTAATTTTTTTTTAATTTTTGTGATAATCATTGTATATTCAAAAATCATACAACAGTCTGTCTTAAGTAAATATTTATTTCGTTATGTTTTAATGTATCCAATAATTTTATAAAATTGTGTCGGGTGTTAAATTTAAAAAAAAAAACATGATGTTTATATTTTAAGACGATGATGATACTACGATACTTATTATGAGATATTTAAATAATATGTAATTAATCAACTGAGAAAAATTTGCAATTTATATACGTATGTATATACGCAAACCTCCCACATCAACTTTTTGATCACGGTACTGTAAAAAAATCAGGGCCCCCCATTGTATTTATAACAGTTATACCATAATCCCTACCATTTGATTTTATTTTATACTTATAATATTATAAACTAAATATCAGTTATACAGCTTCTTCATCATCTGAAAATTTTTTTAGAATTTCAGCAAATATAAATTACCTTAATATGAGTTAAAGACAAGTATATACCATTATATTTTTAATTTATATAAAGTCCACTGCATAAAAATTATAAAACTGTTAAAAAGTATTTATAATTTTTTATAAATATTGAAATATAGTGTAAAATATTCATACTTATAATCACGTCAAGAAATCTTTTTTAGGATAGCTTTCCATTTTCTTGTTTCACTAAGAATTTTTTTTTTATATATATATGTATATGTATGTATATATTATATATTATATTGTAATATATAATATTTATTACGTCTTTAGTATAAGACGTAATAAATTATATTATTTGGTCCCAGGAGCATAGACCTCACTGACCCCTCCCCCTTTAAGGGAGACCTTTATATACGTATAGATAATATTTTATTGATAGGTATGCATTAAAAGTACAATGTACATCCGAAGTATATTTTTATAACCTAAACAAAATATCAAAATAATGGTAAACAATTAAATACCTATATACCGTACACTTAACCACTGACCATAAGATTAGTAAGTCTACATATAGTATTTGCTTAATATATAATAATTTTCAAACTTCTATTTTGAAATAAGAATTTAAATACTATTGTATATGAAATAATGGTTTATTAATATATAGTTTTTTTTTTTTTAAGTAATCACTTATGACCTCAAACATTCTAAAAAAAATAAATATCCAAGGCCATCCATAGGGGCTAGGAGGGGTCATTGCTGCACCTGTGATTTAATAAACACTATACTACAAGTACAGAAATACAATTATGTAGAATATAATACAGTTCAAATCTAATTCAGTGCTCATATATTTTTTCTTTCATATGTATTTGAGCGAGTTAAATAAATTATGACGCAATCAAATGTTTTTTCGGTTGAGCCTGCCCACATATAATCCATGGCCCAAAAACAAAAATGTCAAATACATTTGTCCTGTACCCTATTAGTAATAAGCTTACACCCATCAGTAGACTACCATATTTAAACGTTTCTATATAGTAATGCTATTTATTGCTACTTATCATATATAAATCTCGTTTTCTTAAAACAGTACAATAATAATATAATTAATTCTAGTTATTAAAACATGACTTTGCATTTCATCAGTTATAATTTGTAAATGTGTCATAAATAGATCAAATTTTTTTTCGATTTTTTTTTTTTTAAACTTTTATTTTAAGGCGTACCATCTATAAATAGGTTATTACAATAATGCATGCGGTAATATATAATATATCTTGACATAGGTACGTGATAAAAGCAGCCACCCAATGGCGACACTTTATAATTTTTTTAATTTAAGAGAATTTTATTTTGTAAAGTAAATTAACTCATCTTGTAATATACTATATATCAAAATTCGACCTTCTCAGTTGTTTTCATTTTACCTTTTGAAAAGGAAATGTGAAGTTCTACGAAGACAAAGCGAAGTTATAAAAGTCTAAGTATTTACATGTCTTGCTTGATTTGTAGAATCAAATGTAGCTTAAACTAGTGCACACTTTACAAACTATTTATTTAAACATTATTAAGTCAACGGAATAATTAGAAAATATAAAACGATGAAACTTACATACTCATGCGCAGAAATCACATTAGCTAGGTTGATGATTGATTTTGTTACTTAGTAACTAACCTTAGCAGCGGCACACACCGGGGAGGGTTAAGAGGTCATAAAGCCCCCCCCCCCGCGAAATGTATTCGTTCATTAAATTTTAACCTTACCTAACTAAGTTTCACAAACGATTTAGCCCATTATTTCCAGTCTTCATAATCACATACGCGAAAACAATTATAAAACCATATTTTCAATACCTTTATTTTGTATGATGATAATAAGAGTAGTAATAGAAATGTAAAAGTGTCATTAACTATTATATTATGTATAATTTATATCGAATAGCGGTATAAGGTCTATGGGGTTAACCGAATATAATTGATAACAATTTTTAACGTATTAGAACGTTCATTTTCAACATTATGACGTATTCAAAAAGCTTGTTTACGGAATACTACTGGACAAATCAGAATTAACGATTTATCAATGTTGAACATTTAAAGGGACATAACAATAACGCCTGAGGAAATTCTCAATGAGATGGGAAAAACATCAAACAAAAGATTGGTATTACATAATAATAAAATTATACATAGATAATTATATTACAACAAGTTAAAAAATTTTATTTCGTTTTCATCGACCTTATAAACTGTTCATAATAAATTAAGAAGTTATAAGTATATAGAATAATAACAAATAATATCATAATAGGGATATATTTTCAATGTACAAATATAAATAGTAATTACTGTTTTTGTACATCATTTATCAATATGTTTGCATAGGGTTTACATTAATACAACATTAATTATTATAGTAAATTATTAATGGTAACTACCCCCCTCCCCCCGGGAAAAATTCTGTGTGCGCTACTGAACCTTAGTATTTGTATAATATATGCATAATATGTAATTGGATATGATACGTTTATCACATATTAAAGTTATAATTAGTATTTATATTCATAATACAAATGCTGCTTCTAAACCAAGGTAGATAACTTAAATCTTCCACCACTTGGCGCTTTATTGCGTCTCATTGTTCTCGCAACCGTATCGTATCGTTAACGTGTTTTAATTTTTTTTTTCTTTTTTAGACTATACCCATCCACGAAACGTAGTCCATCTAGTCCAGCATATACAATGCTTAGGGCGGTACACTGTTTCAAGGTCGGTGTGATGATGTCGCGGCTCGGCACGTCGCATCACGGCCTGCAGCTAACCGGCCATCGGTGGCCAACGGACGCGCGGATGCGCCGGACGTGGGCCGAAGACGCGAAAGACAAAAGAACACAGTGCTGCGACGTGCCGGTGCGGAAAGCGACGACGTGTAACAAAAGCGATGAAACGGCGCGGAAAGCGACGGCATGTGAGAAAAACGAAAATCCCTGTAGCGGTGCGGTGGCCGCGGAGACGGATAAGTGCAAGGGCGGTACTATTTACGGACCCTTCGACACCGTCGTCAACTATTTGTACCCAAAGGAGGTCAAAGATTTTTTAGTCGCGTTCAAGACGTTCGACTACCAGAAGATCGAAGAGATTCCCAAAGACGCGTTTTGGACTGCCTTCGCTTCCGTCGGACCGCTGGTGCTGCAAACCGCTGTGGTTGTCGTAACGATGAACGCCGGCAATTACTCGTTGAGCGTCATGAGTTATATGCTCGCATACGTGTCCATCGCCAAAGGATGGCTGCTGGCCACCACCGGCGACCCGTCGCAATTTGCGTCGTTCAACCGCTTCTTGATGGCCACCGCTCCGATCGCGGCGTCCGGGATCGCGGCCGCCGCGGCTCCGACACCCATCGCGCTCTTTATCATCTGGTGGACCGCCTTGGACGTGGCCACAAAGCTCTCCAACCTGGACGGTAAGCAGCTACAACAGTCACCGCCGCCACCATGGTTCAGACAGTTGGTGGTACTCGTGTTCCAAGTGTGCACGGCCAGCATGGTATTGGCATTGCCCAGCGCGATCATCAATTGACCGCAGCCATCATATTGACATAATACGAAAACAGACTACGACTGACTAAAAACCAATTCCCCCACCACCCTAAAATATCTGCAGTATCGACCATTTCGTATCATTTTTCTCTTCTCGAACCTTTTTTTTTTTCGCCATTCATATTAAAGCAATTATTCGTGTATATTGTACATGCAAATATATACATTTACATGTATGTACGCAATGCACACATCGATATTTTGGTTATAGTGGTTTTTAAATTCAAATATAAAATAAACGTATGTCGTTTTCACGTTTTTCACGGTCGTGTAGACACCGTCTTACGCGCAATAGTTTTTCCCCTTTTAAATCCTTTCTCCCCCGAACGACTTTGGATTATGATATCGTCAAACGTTTTGCAGTATAACGGCGTAGACTATACATCTATACGTTTATAAATACGCACGTTTCATCTCATCCTATATTCATGTATTTCGACCGGATAATACCTATGTATTCATCCATCCGAAGTGTAACTTTATACATCATACATACATGTGTGTGTGTGTGTGTGTGTGTGTATATTACACTAACACTCGTATTCACAGGTGACTGTGACAGCGTGTATTCATGACGTTACTTTTGTATGGACGGAATTTGATAATATACGCAAAAACGAAAACGTCGGAATTCGTAAAGGTAAATTCATATGTATTTCAAATATATTTTTTATTGTCATGTCAGTTTAACAATAACTTTTTCTCAAATTAAATCGCATTGGTAAATAATTAATTTGCTTACACACATACGTCCATAACTCGTTTATTATTTTTTATTATTATTTTCATGTCACATATCACTATTACATATCATACGATAAAATTACGAGTACCTATTATATAATACAATTTTGTATTTATATATTATATTCGTGAATTCGAATTATAATACCTTTCATACCATATACCTACCATTATATTAACAAAGTTTTTTTTATTTTGAATAAAACTTCTTGATACTATTAAATGTTTATTTTCACTTTCAAACTTTTTTTTTTTCCTTGGAGCAAAAGTTTGCCCTTGGTAAAAAATAATATTAATAAAATTATAGTAGTTAATTTTTAATCGGACAAGTTATAAACAAATTAGTGAAAGGTTACACAAATCATTTCGTATTAAGACATTAAGAGACATTAAGAGCAACGCTCTGTTTCTTCGGAACTTAATATATAGTTAAAAATATTATTAGAAACTGTCAATTCATATGTTCAGATGTCCTTAATTAATGCTTTTACCATTTCTTCACTAGTGTTATTAGTGTTATTATAATTTGACAACTCTAAAGATTGAGCAATTGAACTAAATTAGAACTAATTATTTTCTTTGTTATAAATGATGAAACACCACTGTGGCCTATAGTTTTTTATACCCACTATAACAGTTATAATAAATAAATTATAGATAAGCATGTGTTCAATAAATTTTATATTTCTTTGTTTCGTAATCTTACATTAAATAAAAAAAAAATTAAAAAAATGTTCCAGAATAAAAAAAATATCTAACTGACCTAACTAGTGACATCATAATGGCTGTTTGTTACTTGCGTCTCGTAAGATTTGTTAATAAAATCTATAATATTATGGCATGTAATTTACGTCCCACATGCTCGGACGCAACTTACCTCTCATATTTATTGACGGATTATTTGCGTCCCAAACGATAATTTCAATTACAATATGATTGAATACGTTAGAATTATAAAAATTATGCGTAATAATCATAAAGGTATCGACGATAATAACATAATTTATGTGAATCGTTTCATTCGAAATTTAATTCTTCATTTTATCAATCGCACCTAATTATTTTCGCAATTAAAGTACTAAAAGAATTGCGACGCATGTTATTTAGGGTTTAAAGCGACAAAAAAGGATAGTGGGGACTAACTAAATTAACTAGTAAATTCATATATCATTTACAGTGTTCTCAAACAATTATTTGATAATTAATTATAAATAGGTATATATATTATGAGGTGTTGTTAGTGAACAATTTCCTCTGCAAACTATGTATGTGCTGTAAAAATGTATGAACTTGTAATTTACTTATTGTAATAGAATAATTAAATATCAGATTACAAATTCTTATAATATTTTAATAAAATAAAAACAATTAAAAAAAGTATATATACAAGTATATAATAAGTATATACTACTAGCTGATCCCGTGCACTTCGTTGCTCGTTAAATATACCAACTCTATATGACTCTAACTTTGTTCAACTCGTTATTTAATATTCGGTGGATGATGTTCTAGATTTATCTTAAGTTTTCACTCCGGAATAAAAATTCTGATTCACAGCAGTATATTATCAGGTAGGCAATCTACCTGCGGTAGATCGCGGACCAAGTGCTGTTTCTACGTACCTTAGTGTATGATTTAAATCTAATAAAGTATCAAACTTATACCAAGTTTGACATAATACGGTGGATTAATATAATCAATTAATACATAATCCTAACCTAACCTTAACGTACTAAAATCCGTAGTGTAGAATTGTATTGTTGACCATTTGCATTAGTATTTCGAACTATTTCTGTTGTTCCGAACGATGTCATTTGAAAACATGAATTGAATGTTCTAATTGACTTCAGGAACACGTTAGAATCTGGATCTGTACCGATAAGTAAACCGTTAAATGGTTCAGGTGGTGTTTCCATTTCAGGTAGTTGCATCTTTCCTGACGCGCAACACATCCAGACTGGCTCATTTTTGAATTTGAGAGCATGGCAGTGCGGGCATTCCTTGTCCATAGCACAAATTACTACTTTTGAATGAGCATAATATTCAATATCGGGCTCATACTGGAATGCTAGACGCAGGAATGAATCAGATATAAATGTTCGATGTACCTGTTGGCGTAGTTGGTCATTTGCTCTGCGTGAGTCAACTACGAATCATTCGCACTATCGGATTGGCATTGTTCGTCTGTTCTTTGCGCTCTTCTATTTTTCATGTTTGTAGCTGCATTTGTTCTACGACAAAAATTGGCATTCTGGCATCTTCTTGGCATTTTTAATGACACAAACAAATAGAAAATATTCAAAGTACTTATTTATGTTTTTTTTTGGTTACCTTGCAACGTCGGGTAATTCATTATATTAACCACTAATAAATAAATATTATTCTCAAATCTTATAACCCCCATAGCAACCATTTATAAACAAAAACAAAAATTTCTATCGTAAATCTCAAAATTCCTGTTTGACCACCTCCCGGGGGTGGAATTAGGGCCATATATATATACCCTATAAACCCGCTCCACGACATTCTCTATCATTTAAAAAAAAAATCAAGATAATCGGCCCAGCCATTCTCAATTGATGCAATTTCGAATTTTTTGTCTCCATTTTTATATATATAGATTATATAATTTATAATTTATATTTATTATTGATTTTGTTTGTAGAAGAGAAACTTTGTTACCTAGAGAAATCAACTAAATTGCAAATTCAATTTATATTTTTAACTGTTTTATTGAGTATGATTATTTTTAACAAACAGTTGAGTTTTTTAGTAAACTTCCCGGAGAAATGTTAAAAGAAACGCTGTTTAAGTGCTATGAGAGGTAGGGGGACTGAGTCATCTTGCGCCCTCCTACTTGAAGCCTTAAAATTACCTATTATCAATGGGGCGTAAGTAGTATACACCGATCATAGTATAAGATGATCTATAAGCATATTATAGTATTATAACTGTATCATATTAATTTTTTCTTCTTATATAACCATATGATAATTCAAACGACATAAAATACGTTGCAGATAAATTTTTTGGTCTCAGGAAAATGTACAATCAGACCCATGTTTAACGGGAGGCAAGGGAGGTAATTTCCCTTGGACGGAAAATGTTATGATGTTTGATGAGACAACATATTGTTGAGGATCAACATAATATACAAAATATATAATTATAATTTTTCTTGTATGACTGTATAACTATAATACATATTATTTCGTTCATAAATATCATGAAAAAGCCGCTATCTACCGCTGCATGTTACAAGGCGATAGTTAATTAATAATTAATTAAGAACTTTTTCTAGTTGCACTGTTATCGTATAAACTATTTTCGTTATTCCTCGCAAATAGTCGGTTACAAGTAAATCGTAATATTTTATCTCGGCATTCGGCACATTGCACCGTTAGGCCAGTTGCATACAGGTGATTTTGTCGGATACACCAATAAAGCGTTATATTAAACCAATCGTTTGCTCACTAGTTCCGATCCAATAAAATGTCTATTTCATTTCACCAATATCGTTGTGCATGTCGGACAAACAACCAAAATCGGACGATACTTTATCGGTCCGGTTTTAATGATTACTAAAAATAAATTAGCACACTCGTCGATATTATCGGAATAATGAAATAAAATGTAATAGTTCATGCGAAAATAATTAAAAAATTTTTGTTCATCATCAAAAAGTTTTTCAAATAACGTATAAAAAACATCTTCTACGTATCTGTTAAAATAGGGTGCACCCAAAAAGTCCTCTTGTGTTTTTTTGATAATAATTCACGTTTTTGTTATATGTGTAATACAGCTAAGAGAGCGATTTTCGTTTTAAAATTAATTTTTAATTGTTTAACACTAGAAATAGTAAGAAATTACTGATAGGTACAAGCCCAATAACCGTAATAATTTGATTTTTATTCTTTTATTGGACCGATAATTTTAACTAATGTGAAAAATAGATCCATTATTATTACCGTCACCGATAATATTGTCGGACTGTGTACAAACATATTTTCAGTTATTTTTTACAGACGATTTTTTTTTGACAATTACAATATTTATTTTTCTTGCATTGTACACTAATATCCTACCCGTAATGAAGCTACTGACTGTAATTAATAGTATAGTGAATATAATTTTTTAATTATAATTTTCTTAAAGGTGGCATATTTCCCGGGGCGGCAACATAGCTCAATGCGGCACTGTGTACAATAAAATAAATGCTTCGTTATTATCCGCAACATTTGTGAAAATAAAAGAAACTCCGTCTGACCGATACAAACCTTGTTGCTTATAAGCTTCTGCGACTTCCTGGTCTAAAACAATGCACAATAGATATCGAATTTAGAATGGACTGTCACATAGAACACCTCCACTAAAATGTATTTTCGCTTTATCCTACATGTAAATGTCATTTTATCTCATCATCGTGGACTTAAGTGGACCTAACCAAAAAACTGTCTTGCGCTTGACAGGAGTAAATATTTTATCCTTATTGCATTTATCTCAATTGAATTAAAAGTAAGTAAGTACATATTGTTAGTGTAAAGCAGTAGTTCTCAACCGGGGTAACATGTCACCTTAGGGTGACATGGACCTAGTTTAGGGGTGACGCAGAATTTTAACAAGAAAAGAAAAAAAAAATTTTAAAAATTAATTTTTTCGAAAACAATCTTTTTATTTCTATATTTAAATATATTATATACCTATACCGCCACTGTCATGTACATAACATACTTCAAAGTTCAAAGTTATTTTTTTTAACTTTTATTTTTTTATTTGCTTTTTTAAAGTTTATCTGTTTAAATTTAAAGTATCAACGTTTTTGTGTACTGTATTTTTTTTTTTATAAAAGAATAATTTTAAAATATACAGCTAAGATTGTTTATTATTTTGATGTTAGGGTGACGCAGTGTTTGATTCTAGTAGCTAAAGGTGACATGAATCAAAAAAGGTTGATAACTACTGGTGTAAAGAAACGTTGACCTTTGACACGCGCAAAAAATATCGGTGACACGCTCATTTAAATATGATTCTTAATATTTACTTACATTACTTTCTATAAAATAAAAAAAGATTGAAAATAATATTTGACAACATTATACAATTTTTGAAATTATATGTTTGTAGGTATAAATGTTGTGTAATAGTTTAAAAAACTATCAAACGTAACAGTGAATGGCTGATTTTGAATTATTTAATATTTCTAACACTACAAGATTCGTGGTCCCTACAGAGAGTATAATTATTGAATTGGATACTTCTCGTTGAGAATAACCTAAACACGACACCGCGGTGCACCGGTGCGGATATTAAAACGCAATAATAATAAATATACATTCACACCTAAAAACATCTGGGAAAACATTGTTTGTCCAAGGTTCGTCAAATGTTGAACAGTTTTTTTCAAAATAACAAACATTTTATTTGTTCATCTGTATGTTGCTCAATTCATTAATCTACAGTCATGATGATCATGATGTTTTTAGAGTTAGTCGCGTGTTTAGAAGCTGCGTTCATAATTTTTCTTAGCCAATATAAAAATAAAAATATGTATAGAAAATGGTGGTTAAGACAACTACTACTACGCCGAAAAACTGAAAAACTTATGATGATGAGCGTTTCGATTTACGCGTGATTTATTTAATAATCGTACAAGAATGTCAATTGCCAATTCTGAATTTTTATAACATTTAATTTAATTTTACTTTGTATCAAAAAATGATTACCGGGCTTCCCCGAATGGAAACTCGTGAAGAGTTTAAGGAGTTTTATTGTTTACAAATGTTGTAATTAGATACAAATAAAACATTTTTATTAATGATCCAAAGTTTTGAAAAACATCAACCCTATCCCCAAGTGTACACCTGAAATTAAAAAAAAAACAATACTTAGCATTGTAAACACAGTTATGAAAAAGTTTTGCGTTTCAAAGAGCATAAGCGAAAATGTTCGAACAATTTTGTTTGGGAACACGTACGTTCGACCAAACGTTTGTAAAATACCTGTTATAGACGTGAGCGCGTGGCTTATTGGTACGTCATCGAGAGCGGTTGGCGTCTGGCGAACGTACGGGGAGACGTGTGTAATATTATCGTTGTGCAATTTACAGAACGGTAATTCGTCACAAATGCGACGAGAATACTGTTGTTGTTGTTGATGGTAGTGACGGTGCGTCGGTTCTCGACGAGCGGTACAATAATATTCAACGGTCGTTGTAACGACGGTCTATTATTAGGACGCGCGACACCACCGCCGCTGATGTATACGAAAATATGTACATATTTATATATATATATGAATATATATTTGACTCGTCACCGTAGGCCGCACTGGAATTCGCCGAGCGCTATCTCTGTTGCACTGTTGCGCTCGCCGCCGCCACCGCTGACAATTAGCGGCGAAATACTACGCGCGATTGCGTTTTGCTGCGTGTGCCAGCAGCGATCGGCGGCAGTGTGCCAGTCGTATGTGGTGCGTGTACGGGTGGGCACGTTTCTTCGTTTGCGTGCGTGTGCATTCGATAATTTATTCCGCCGCCGTTGATACACGGCCTTGGCGGATTCCCGTACCAGCGGCACAGCTATCACACAACCGAACGCGGTGACGGCGTCGGAGGTATCGCTCAGTGCGCCGGACTCGACGCGTCTACCGCCGTGCGCTGTTTGTCGTTCGTCGACGACGATGGTCTGAAAGAAAAACGCGAGTCGCCCGACTATGCACACCTCCAGGTGAGTGTCGGCCGTTCCCAATCGTTTCGCCGGTCGTACGACCGAAACGACAACATTCGCTTCCGCGTGAACACCCGATATGCACGCACATAATACGTACTCGGTAAAACTGATGACGAACCGCGTAGGCGTGTTGTTGTCGAACGATTTGGTCTGTCAACAGTTTTTTCCCCTGTCCCGTCTACGGTCGCTACCGAACTTTTCCCACATTTACATGCCCACCGCCGAAGTTATCGACGTGACTATATCATGCGCCCCGTACTCATGTGATCGTGTTCAACAGGTACACGAAACGGGACTCTGAAGACACCAGTTCACCGGCTCTAGCCCAGATGGAGAACGATTACATCGACGAAGATGAAGACAAGTACTCCGAAGTCAGCTCGTCGCTGGCTCCCGACGGCTCCGTGGTGTCCACAGTGGCCGACAGGCACGGCTTCTTTGGTGGTACCCAATACCTGAGACAATCGTAAGTGCTGTGTTTTGTGCCGCACGGTATTATGTAACGATAAACGGCTATTCGATAAGGATGGGTGTTATTTTAACAAGGTCCTGTGCTCGTAAAACATTTTTTTAATGTGTTAAGTAGTCTTACTCTGATTTATTTATGTGCAACAGTACCATGAAAATATTTTTTTTTAAAGAAAAAATATTTAACGAGTATTGAGGTCTTCATAAGATATTCATATGACATTAAATTGAATTATAATGTGATTATAATATAGGTACCCTTCTAATAATATGTTAGTAATATACTTTGAGATTATAATTTGTTTATTTAGTTACTGATGTCCTTGGTTTGGAAATATTTTCTTTTGGTATTAGATTACTCAGAATACAAATCTCATGTGTTTAGGATTTTGATTGATTTTATTCCTAGTGAAAGCATTTTTTGTTCTGCATTATGTTTAATTTACTGTAGGTAGTATAAACAATGTTATGTTTCCTAACAAAATATAATTAATCTTAAAATCAATAATATTTCATTGTTTCGTGATAACAGGATTTATTTTACAGGTGTACTGAGGTTTTTAATATTTACAAATTTAGAATTGATTACTTTTTGTTTGTGAATCTTTAAATTTAATTACACCGTAAATTTTAGACTTATTAACTATAAATAACCTTCAAAAAAACAATTTTTTTTTTTTAATTCAAGAATTTTCTGCTAAAACAATTAAAAATAAACTATAGATTAAACATAATGTAATATTTATATTTTAGTTGCTATTATTTTTTGAAAACCAATTATCATTACAACAAATATTGTTTAATATTAATGAAATAAAAATATCACTTACAGTATAATTTATTTAATCTTAATATACTACATTTGACTATACCTAAGTTGTTATTTTGTTTATTATGTTGACCTTCTTTAGACTCAAACTAGTATTTACAAACTTTCTTTATCTTGACAATGCAAAACTTTCACCAAACTTATAGTTATTATGATTATTTCTATTACCCAGAAAGAATAATTTTGACTTAAACATATACTGAATTAAGTTTTATCATTGCTTTTATAGTGTTTGTTTTATATATTGATACCTAGTTCAATAATATAACTGTATACTAGCAGTATATTATTACCATATTGATAATGATTCATAAATTATTGTACACAGGAAGTTAAATCCTCTATTTAGTATGCTTTAACTATTTAGTATGCTATAGTGTATACAATACATACTTCCTGTATGGTTTAGTAAAAAAATAATTATACATTTAAGATTATTACATTAAAACAACATTGCAATTTAATAAATAAACATGTACTTTTATAAAGAATTTTATAAAGAATCACTCATCCTTATTCATTGTGTGAGAATAATTTCTTTACTTTCCACATACATCTTTGATTATATCATAACTATGTGAATTTATAATAAATTAATTATTGTAGTAAACAATTGATATCACCTAACAAAATCAAAGAACGTGAAAGAAAATGGCTAAATATGACTGCTAATTGGGATAAACAAATGGTCAAGAATATTAAAAAAGTAATTATAGTCAAAATAATAACTCTTAAATTTGTTATAATGTTATTGTGATGTTTTTTAGGTACAAAATCGATGTAGAAAAGGTATACCACAATCAATAAGGCCAAGAGCATGGTTATTCTTGACTAAAGCACATAAGTTGTTGCAAGCCCATGAAAATTATTATTTTATACTATGTGATAAACCAGGGGAACGAAAGTGGATCGAGGACATAAGGAAAGATTTGCATCGACAGTTTCCTTATCATGAGATGTTTGTCAACCAAGATGGAACTGGGTAGGTAAAATAATATTTATAAAATATTAACTAATAACATTTAAGTTTTAATTTTTTTACATAGCCAAAAAGAATTATATAATGTTCTCAAAGCATATACAATATTGAAACCTGAAGTTGGATATTGTCAAGCACAGGCACCTATCGCGGCATTTCTTTTAATGCACATGCCAGCTGAACAAGCATTTTGGTGTTTTGTGGCTATTTGTGATAATTATCTTCGTGATTACTATAGTCCAGGAATGGTGATTTACATTTTTTCCTATTTTTAGGTAAATGAAAAATAGTAATGAAATCATAACTGATTTAAATTAATATTATTTTTAGGAAACTTTAATCCAAGATGGTAACATACTTTTTGCATTGTTAAAAAACTATGAGCCTCATATGTATAAACTTTTGGTAAGTCTATTTAATTTTAGTATTAAAATTGTTTTATTAGAATTTTTTTTATAGAGAAAACAAAATATTGATCCAATTATGTATATGACTGAATGGTTTTTATGCGCTTTCACAAGAACATTGCCATGGCCCACTTTGTTGAGGTTTTGGGATATATTTTTATTTCATGGTAAATACATTGAATAGTTTTTTTTTTTTTTTTTAGTTCAATTAATTTTTTTTTGATTATATTAGGTGTTAAAACATTATTTAAAATGGGCTTAATATTGATTAAAATATCATTACAAGAAAAGTCCTATTCTAGTCTCAAAAAACGTTTTCCTACAATGTGTGAAACTCTAGAAGCCTTAAGAAATCCTCCATCACATATGCTAAATGAAGAGAAAATTATTAAAAAGGTCCTTTAGTTTAATCATTTTTAACTATATTCAATATCAATTAATTTCTTCTTTTTTTTTTTTTTTTTAGCTCATACAATTAGAAATACCAGAAAACACATTTGAATATCACCATCAACAGCAAATCTTATTACGAAGAAAATCAAAAGAAATGAAAAAACCTCGAGAAACTGATGTCTTTTAAAATTAGATTGATCATCCATAAAAGTTACCTTAAGTAAAACAGGTTATTAATAATATATAATTCTGATATATATATATAAATGTGTGTGTGTGTGTGTGTATTAAAATTGTCCTCTGTTATTAATTTGTAAGAAAAACAATTTATTGAATTTTTTTTTCAGTCTTCCATATTATTATTAAATTTTTTTATTTTTTGTTACATTTACTTATTTTAAGACTTGAATGTATGTTGACTAATATTTTAACATGTAAATCAATTAAATTGGTGCTTTATATGTAAATAAAATTATTATAATTTTCTAGTCTGTATATCTTGTACATATTTTCAGATTAATGAACTGAAAATCACCTGTTTAATGTCATATTACACTTGACAGAATATTTTCACAAAATAAAAATTGTAATAAAATGCTCTGCAAGTACATTACTGTTCTCACAAAAAAGTAAATATATAGTGAATACTTATGCATACATTTAACTTTGTCCATTTAAAATGAATAATTGCATAAAAACATAATTGCCATTAGTAGGTTTTTGTTATTTTTCAGAACAACCTTATCTACAATACAAATAAATTAATTTAAAAACTCATTCTTCCTGGTAGATACATTTTTTTTCAGTACAATGAACTTTTTTTTCTATATTACAATATTTTCTTGAACAATTGTTTGCTAATTACACACCAATGTTCATCACTTAACAGACATAATTAGAGGCATTGATAAGATATTTCTTGATTGATGACTATTGCATTAAATTACTATTAATCATTAGTTAGTTAACTTAATACTTTACATGGATACTTATTTTTTTAGTTTTTACTTATTTATTTCTTGTTTAGCCAACTGCAAATATTCCTTGATGTATGCTTAATATTGTGATAAATTTGTATATTAAGATATTTTAAAAATAAATTTTTTTTTGTTATAAACCATTTACACTAAAAAATGTAAGCCTAAGTTTACCATTAAGCCTAGTTCACATTATGTTATGTTATGTTATATTATATTACATTATGTATAGTATTTTAGTCAAATAGTCTGTGATTTTGCTACTAAACGTGTATGAACCAACTGATTTAGTCTAGTAGTTAAGTAAATTTATTTAGTAATTTAGTGAATTCATTTATGTCAATTTTTCTGATCGAGTAGTAGTAGTTAATAACTAAATAGGCAGTCTGAACGCATTATTTTAGTTTAGTGTATTACTTATCATTGTCAAGATGATGTTTCATTGGAGTGAAGACACAACGCTTAAATTTGTATTCGAATATAAAAAGCGTGAACCTTTATAGAGTATAGAAATAGACTGGCCAAGCGATCTGCTTATAAAGTTACAAAAATGTATGAATATAATTGGATTTTTTTAAACATTCTTAACATAGCTAAGTAATCTTTGGGGGTCTTCAAATTCCAGTTCTTTAAGGAGACAATTTGTTGCTCCTAATGTATATTTTCTTTTGATACATTTTATAACCCATATTCTCATTTTGACTCTTTAGAATAGCCATTGCAATAAATTCAATTGCTTAATTTAGTTTTTAAACTTTTCATATTTACAATTCTATTTTATAGATATATAAATGTATATTGTATATTTTACTGCACTCGAGCACAGCAGTACAGCACCAAAACAATTACAAATGGACTAAAATAATAAATTGTCTGAACATATTCACTGAATATTTTAGTTACTAAGTTTAGTAGTTAGTAAATCACGCTACTTGACTAAATTTATTAACGTACAAATTCATTTTTTCAATAATTTATAATTTAGTTAATTCTCTGAACTTTAAAACATGTAAGTGTTTATATGTCTTATACAACAGTTTATTAATGAGCACGAAGAAGTGGGTAAGGTGTTATGGAAAATAGAATAGCACAGGAAAAATAAAATATTTAAGGAATATATAAAAAACAATTATATTAAATCATAACTTATTTATATTTTTAAGGAATTGGTATTAAATTGTACAACTTTAAAGTATAATATTGATAACGGATCTACATCACTATAATTATAAATATTCATGATTTATTTATTCATATTTACTGCTAATATCTTTCCATTGTTTCTGTAATAAAAAGTAAAATTGTAAACATTATATAATATACATTTTTTTTCAACTAAATACTCAAGTAAAATTAATGCTCTTTAAAAATAATACAAAAATAAAAAAATATCTACCATTATTATCCCTAACATGAAATCTAAATAATCTATAAAACTATGTTACTTTTCATATACAATGTTATTTATTATGTTTTAGGACTCGCATACAATAAATAACATCAGATGTAAACCTTTAATTAAACTATATACATTTCTTTGTATTTTTAATATATCAATAAAAGTAAAAATAGAAAATTAAACTAACCATGCATCAATTAGATACTTGAAAAATTCATTATACTAAATTTGAGTGCCAATCTTAGTTAATATTCATCATTTTTACTTACTCCACGATTTATTCTATCATATAAGCTTTCAATGCCGATATCTAACGTTCTTTCAAAAAATAAAGATGAAACTGCAACCACAACAAAGAAGCGAGATGGCCTCTTCAAAACAGCTTGATATAATACTTGAGCAATCGACATGGTTACTATATAGAAAATAAATCATCAATCAGTAACATCATACGAATGCATGTTAAATATATAGTTCTGATAGTAATGTAACATTTTTAAACGTTGATAAAAAAACCAAAATAACAATATTAATATATCACTGGAATTCAAGAATAAAAAATAAATACATAATTTGTTTCACAACATAAAACATTATCCATTAAACAAAGTTTGAAAAACACAAAAGTATTAAACAGAAAATATCAATATAAAATAAAATGGCAAGTTGGAAGATAAATAAAATAAAATAATTGAACTCAATTTAATCACAATCTAAACTTGGAAAGTATAGAGCTGTATGAATTACAGATCAATGAAGAACAAACTACAATTTAATTTTTAAGAAATTACGTGATATGGACTATAACTTTATAAGATGATTTGTTGTTTACATAAATCAAAAATAGTTTGCATTTGTTCTCAAGTTAAAATTTAGTGATCATTTATTTCAGGCTGAAACGACATGCATATGTCAACAAATTATATTTCTCTATTAAATAACATTAATAACGAACTCAAATAAGACGATTTTCATGTATAACTCAAGGAAAAATAATAAAATTGTCAATTGAAAATTATCGCGGTATTCAAGCAATTTGTATAAACTAAAAGGAAAAAAAAATTAACAACTATTAAATATGGATTCAATAGACATTATAATTACCTGCTCGTCTTTACTGGACAAGTATTTGGGCTGAAAATTTATCTCTAAAGAAAATTTTCGAATAACAAAAATAATTCACAGTGAGGACAGCGAGCTGAAGGTGATAGTAACACACACACACTATCAGCTGTGAACATTGAAACTGTTGTCTTTGGACACATGTTTACAGTGTGACCACTGAATAGACTAAATCAGAATGGATACTGATAAAAAAATTACATTGGCTCTTAAGGGAGTACGGTAATTTGAGCTAAACTACACCCAGTGTTACCGTCAGATAAAGAAAAACAAAAATATTGTACACATTTCATTGTTTTCAAAAAACCTTATTAGCAGCATTGATTATATATAATTACATATTATTAAATATTATGCATACAGTGGTCGGGACGCTACTGTTTTTTTGTAGCACGCTAACGCTACTGCTACTCCCCCCAAAAAGTAGCTCCCTATCGCTAAAGCTACTATTTTTTAATGTAGTGCGCGATTTCTAATGTTATTGTTTGAATGTAGCGCGCTACTGTAACGCTACATTTTTTTTAAAAATTTTTTTGATTTATTTAGATATCCACTTGACTACTTGGTCAATATTTGTTAATGCCTACCATTATTTTTTTATATTTTTGGAAGGCAGGTTTATTCAATTTATCGCATGTATTTTTGTAACAAAACTCAAAACAAATAAACGTTTTATTGAAAATTGCCGAATGCCGAAAACAAGTATGGTGATAATAAAATACTAATATATCAGATACCTACCTATTAATTATTATTTATGGTGTGTACTTCTGTATTCAATAACATAATTTTTAAATTATAACCACATAATATTATATTAAATTTTATCTACGAGCCGTTTTCCCGATTTAACCGGATGAAAAACCCATATATATATCGTTCTAAGAACTGATTCTGAAATATAAATATAAGTTATAACATTGTAATAATGCTCTTAAGCGGGCCATACACGTTCAGTTAAAACTGTGCGATTTGACTGAACAGTTTTATCTGTATGATAAATCGTTGTTGCGGCTTACATACACACCTTCAGTTAAAACAGCGTTTTGACAGGTCCGTTACCCCAGTACCACCAAATTATACAATTAACTCCAAAATTATCCTATTGATTGTTATTTCATTTGTACAGATTTGTAATCGAAATTAGAACATTTGTACACCTCCCAAAACTCGGGAAAATCAATTTTTCCTTGGTGGTACTGGTGTAACCGTTACCCCAGTACCGCCATCGGCTTATATTGGTCCTATCGACTCCGGACTGGTACAGACGATTGTTATTTCATTTGTAATCGAAATTAGAACATTTGTACACCTCCCAAAACTCGAGAAAATCGATTTTTCAATTTTTCAATTAATATATTTTACTATTTACTATATAAACTATATAAGCACTATAAACTCCTTTGATTTTGTCAAATAATAGAAAATATATAAACGTTACAACCATCCAATGCTTGATGAAACGATATAATGAACAGTATAATTTTCTTAGTCTAGTTATAAATTTATATTAGGTTAAACTCACACGGACCACTCGTGAACGATTTTTTGTGGTTATAATGTGGTTGTACTGTCGGCGAAATTGACCACTTTTGAACAACTTTTTTGTGGTCATTAGAAGTCCGAACCAACGTCAATATAACCAAACCGTAACCACAAATATGACGTACGTTCTTTATTTGTATTTTGTATTTGTATTTTACATGTAAACATTTTAGTGTAAAAATGGACTTTGAAGAGGAAGCACTATTATTACTTTTATTACAGCGGAAAATGCGGCGTCGTAAGAAGAGACAATTTTGAGTCCATCCTATTATTGAAAATAAAAATGAAAGCCAATTTAATTTGCTATATAATTCATTAAGAATGTATGATGATAAATAAGTGAATTATATAAAGATAGCAATGATATTTCTATAAATATAAAATAATAATGATAAAATGTGTGTGCTGGTGGCAAGTGGTCGGAAAGTGGTTGACGTGTCACAGCATGTGTGTTACGCTCAACCACCGACGACCACAATTTCGTGGGTGATACAGTCGACACGATGCGACTGAAGTCGAAACTGACGGCAGAAAGTGGTCCGTCTGAGTTCAATTACATTTTTCATATTATTTTATTGTATCTCGTCACAAACGTCGTCCGTAACGCACGTGCGATAAACCGTCTCCCGTATATTATATATGCATCTAATCTAAATGAACATTTTTTTTTCGTAATTCATACTGTCGTAAACAGGAAAAAAAAACCACAATAAATGTCATAACTTCACAATAAATAAAAATTATTCAAAAGTCAATCTTTTCTTAAAAAAAAAAACAAAAACATAAAAACTTAATTAATAAACTACTCAATTAAAAGTGCGTATCACTGAGACGGCCCGGCATCAGCCGGCGCGCGGTCATTAGTCGGTGACGCAATCAACTACAGATACGAAATGAAGCCACAAAAATCAACTGGCTCCAATGCCAAATTAAATCAATTAAAACCTGGGCCATCAAATCAAAATAACTCACGAGAAAATCGCTCATTAAGCACATCAAGTGACGTGTTTAATTCATCAATTGAAATGGAAGGTAACACTGATAATTTCATAACACCAAAACCAAGAAACACTATAAAACGTAATCTCTCATCGACTGATAATCCAGATTCAAAAAAAAATAAACCAATGTTTATTACGGTAAACAGATATTCCCCTATCGCCACTAACGAAAACACTCTAGATGAAGAACACGCAAAAATCTTGGACAGCAACGAAAACAACATCCACGAAGATACTTCCGAAACAAAAATAAAACCTCCACCACCAATAATTGTTCGCGGTATATTAGACTTCGTTGGATTCCGTAACAAACTAATAGATCTTATCGGTCCTGATAATTTTCAATTTAAATCTTCTACAAATGATTTAAAAGTTCAAACAACCAAACCCGAACACTATCGTAAAGTAATTCATTTTCTTAAAAATGTAAATGCGCAATACCATACATACCAGCCCCAAGAAGACAAAGCTTTTCGAGTAGTAATTAGAAACCTTCACCCGTCTACGCCGACCACAGAAATAGGCATAGCTATAGAAGATAAAGGTTTCTCAGTCCGTCAAGTGACAAACGTCCTTCAACGCGAAACAAAAAATAAACTCCCAATATTTTTTGTAGATCTTGAACCAGCAATAATTAATAAGGACATATTTACCTTAACCTCACTACTTCATACAAAAATTAAGATAGAAGAACCTCACAAACGCAGAGACATTGTACAGTGCCAAAACTGCCAAGAATACGGCCATTCAAAAAAATACTGCTCATATTCACCAAGATGCGTCCGCTGCGGTGACAACCACCCATCCACCAGTTGTACCAAATCTAACACATCACCCGCCAAATGCGCTTTATGCAAAAGTGACCACCCCTCGAACTACAAGGGTTGCCAAGTCTACAAGGATCTTCAAAATTTCCGCAAGCCCATCTCAAAAAAATATGGTAATATAAACAACGAAAATAATTTAAATAATTTAAATAATAATTACTGTAAAGTTACCCAACAGCAGCCATCAGAATCCAACCCTCTCCCTCGCTCTTATGCTCAAGCTACAGCTAATGAAAATCAAACACCAAATCAATCTAACGTAAACTCACTGTCAAATTTTCTAGATGATTTTAAAGCACTAATAAATCCACTGCTGTCCCTCCTCACCAAAGTTCTCGACCGTCTTCTCTCTCAAAATGCCTAATTCTTTTACATCACATTCTTTAGCCATCCTACTATGGAATGCTAATGGCCTAGCCAACCACAAAAACGAAATGTTAACAATTTTAAATGAAAAAAGAATAGATATCGCACTAGTTTCGGAAACACATTTTACTACTAATACAAAATTTTCAATCCCAGGATATAGTATATTTTCTTCTAATCATCCTGACAACACGTCTCATGCAGGCGCCGCGATCATTATTAAATCATCTCTTCAATTCATGCCATGTCCCAATGTTAACGAAGATTACCTCCAAGCAGCAATAGTAATCATTCATCTAAACCACGTACCAATGTCCATCGCAGCTGTATATTGTCCACCCAAACACAAAATCTCACACACTCAATACAATTCCTTCTTTAACACTCTTAGTCAGTATTTCATCGTGGGTGGTGACCTGAATGCCAAGAATCAAGCATGGGGCTGCCACTCAACGAACCCAAAAGGACACTCCTTACTTCAGGTTATCAACGAAAAACTATATACTATCCTTGCTCCTCCAAATCCAACCTATTGGCCAACGTCACAACGTAAACGACCCGACATTCTAGACATATTTGTCACAAAAATCCCAAATAACATAAATCATCTAATAAAAAATCTTCTAGACCCATGTTCGGATCACTCCCCAGTTTTCTTAACTCTAAATACTAAACCTGACTTCCGGTCTGACAGAGCAAGTCTTATCAACGGCATTATGAACTGGAACAAATTTAGAAAAAATATCGATGAAAACATAAATTTAAACACTTGCTTAAAAACCCCAAATGATATAGAAAACGCTGTCCAAAACTTTACTGAATCCATCCAATCAGCCGCATGGAAATCATCATTTGTGCCTCAAAAACAGCAAATAAACTCCCCAATAGTTCCCGCTCATATTCGAGAATTAATCACACAAAAACGCCGTGCTAGGGCTCGCTGGCAACGTACTAGACTTCCCTCAGATAAAAACGTGTACAACAATCTCGCATCATCCCTTAAACGCTCTTTACATCGTATTAGGAACGACTCCTTCAACGATTGGATCTTATCACTCACCACAAATGACGGCTCTTTATAGAGAGCAACCCGAAAATGCCTTAAACAAAAGTCAACACAAGCCCCACTTAAAAATAACAATGGTAATTGGTGCAAATCTGAAAATGGACAAGCGGAAACCTTTCGCTCTCACCTTTCAGAAGTCTTCCAACCTCATAAAAATATCGGAAACCACGCTTTCACCAAACATATTGAAAATTCTCTTATTTCTCCTCTGCCATTATATCTTGCGCCAAAACCTTTTTCTCCAGGTGAAGTCCTACACTTCATAAAATCTTTTCCTCTCAAAAAAACACCCGGAATAGACTTAATCACCGCAGAAGTGGCCCGACAATTATCAAAAAAAGCTTTAATTCATCTAACTCACATTCTAAATTCTATTTTAAGACTTTCTTACTTCCCTCTACAGTGGAAAGTATCAGTTATAATATTAATTCCGAAGCCAAATAAACCTCCCGATAGTCCAGCCTCCTATCGACCTATAAGTCTCCTCCCATTCTTTGCTAAACTCAACGAAAAATTAATTCTCAAACACGTATCAAAAATCATTAACGAAAAAGAAATAATACCTCATACACAATTCGGCTTTCGAAACAAACACTCCACAATTCAACAAACACACCGCCTAACCGATGCTATAGCCTTCTCATTCGAAAAAAAAATGTACTGTTCCGCCGTTTTATTAGATATAGCTCAAGCATTCGATAAGGTCTGGCACACAGGACTACTATTCAAATTAAAGACACTTCTCCCACCTCCTTACTTCTTATTTTTTAAATCATACTTAGAAAACCGTTACTTTGTTACCAAAGTTGGCTCTGTATTCTCCGACTTGTCCCCTATTCTAGCCGGGGTCCCTCAAGGGGCTATCTCATCTCCAATTTTGTATAACATATATGCAGCAGATCAACCATCATCTAACCACACTTCTGTAGCTGAATTTGCAGATGATAAAATCATCTTTACCTCCCACAAAGACCCTCTCATCGCCGGCCAATACCTTCAAAATCACCTCAACAACATGGAAACATGGTACTCAAAATGGAAAATTAAAGTTAATAATGAAAAATGCTCCCATATAACTTTTACGTTAAAAAAAGGCTCAGTCCCACCGATCTCACTATCCAACAAAATCATACCACCTACCTCTAACGTCCGTTATTTAGGACTAATATTAGACAAACGTCTAACCTGGGCCGAACATATAAAGCAAAAAAGACTTTTGTTGAACTCCAGACGCAAATCTCTCTTCCATATCATAGGCAAACACTCCAAACTTACCCTAAAAAACAAACTACTTATATATAAAACTCTCTTAAAACCAATTTGGTCCTACGGGATTCAACTATGGGGCGCTGCAAAAAAAACGAATATCCAAAAAATACAATCTTTCCAATCTATTTCATTAAGAATCATTACAAAAGCTCCCTTCTACGTTACAAATCATACCCTACATACGGACTTGAATATACCTACAATCACCGAAGTAGCTACTTCTTCCTATAAAACATTTCGCACACGCCTAGCAAATCATTCAAATCCCTTAATACTTGCCCTCAATTCCAACGTCATCCCAGGAAATCCCCCGAGAAGGTTAAAGAGAAACTGGTGTCGTGACTTAGCCTAAATTAAAAAAAAAAAAAAAAAAAAAAAATCAAGCCATAAGTATTACTGCTGGGTAACTCCTTAAATCAAACCAATCATGTCACCCATATTTTTAGCCAACATGCTTATTGTAAAAAAATATTTACAGATTGTATGATGTCAAATAAAAAAATTAAAATAATATTATTTTATGTTTTTAAAATATCAACCACGAGCGACCACCGTTTTGCGGTCGTAGCGTGGTTCTAAAGTGGTCCGTGAGAGCTTATCCTTATCCATGTGAAACGGGCCTTAGTTTTAAGCATAAACTATTTATATTATTAAATTTGTATTCAAGCTGTATAATCCGACAGCATTTGGGAATTCCAGAAGGCCGCTATTGTCATAGCCTGTGGCTTCCCGTGAAGTTCGTAAAATACGATCAAAATTATACGTTATCAAAAATATCTAGATTTACACACTGGCATAAACACTATATACGTCATACATAATAGGCATAGCTAAATTTACACACGTAATCACCATTATTATTAATTATTAAGTTAATGTAACACTGTATAAGCTAATGACCATAGATGTTGTAGCCTTTATTCTTAATAGAAAAAAAAAATAAATATCATAGATATAATGATTTCTTTTAAAAATAAATTTTCAAAAATGTAAACATTAACAGTAAAGGAAAACGGGATTAATACGGGACGGACATGAAAAAACAGTACGAAATGTGTCCTATGTCGAGACAACGGGACATAAAAAGTTATGTAAAAAATACGGGACAATCCCGTATAATCTTGACATACAGGACGATTGGAACGTATAATCACTCAGTCGTATGCTGTCACTCTGACTACTGGAATATAATATTGGTAATGACACGGCCGTTGTAATGTCTGTCCTATTCCCAATATTTCCTGGTCCAACGATGAGTTTGGTCTTTCCTTTTCTTCCCCGTTAAATCACTGCTTACCGGAATCATTTTCTTTCCTTTAACCTCTTTCAATTAAACCATGTACCCAACCACTAAAGATTCCTGGTCAATCTATGTCTTTCACCAGATCTCGCACCTCAATCAACCATACCTACTCGATTAACAATATTTATTTATCATCGACTAGCCTTAAAACAATTTGTTGTAAGGCATACAAAACTCTAGGATTCGTGAAGCGAATATCATCCGAGTTTAAACTTACCTCCCTTGTGAAGGCTCTTTATTGTTCCTTAGTCCGCCCCCTGCTCGAGTATGGTTCCGTACTGTGGGATCCTCATACAGCCTCTGATTCCGCCTTAATTGAACCTGTCCAAAGGCGTTTTCTGTCCTATGCTTGGTATGTGCTGAATATCCCCCATCCGATGCATCATTACACACCAGTGCTTCGTAAGCTTCAACTCTCTACGCTAGCTGATAGAAGAGTTACATTAAACCTAAAACTTCTTAAAAATCTTATCGATAGTCATTCTGATGCACCTGCACTCCTATCCCTCATTAACTTCTACGTTCCTCCTCGTTGGGCCCGTTCTACTACCACCTTTGCTATCCCTATGCGCGCAACTAATTATAGCTCCAACAATCCACTTCACCGCTTGATGCGCCTTGCCAATATGCACATTACTTTTTTACCCTAACCTAGACATCTGGTTCTACATCACTTTACATGATTTTTACTACTTATATTTAAAAATTAACTTATCATTGTTCTAATATTTACCACACTGTACTTTGGGTTAAGCCCGTATTAATAAATAATAAAAAATAACAAATAAATAATAAAATAATATACCGTATATCGTCGCGTTATCATTGGCATTTCATTTCAAAACTTTACAATTAAAACAACTATTCAAATTATACCACCAGGGAAAAATTGATTTTCCCGAGTTTTGGTAGGTGTACAAATGTTCTAATTTCGATTACAAATCTGTACAAATGAAATAACAATCAATAGAATAATTTTGGAGTTCATTATATAATTTGGTGGTACTAGGGTAACGGACCTCGTTTTGACTGTGCAATCGGAATAAATCGTTTATTGTTGTAGTAGTAGTAGTAGTAGTAGTAGTCGAACCATGGCAACAACAGATGATGCTGTCACAATTCTCGAGATTATGTGTATTTTAGAAAATAAAAAAACTTAAAAACGTAACTCATGGTGTAAAAAATAATTACTAAAAAGAAATGAATATTCTCATACAAATTTGTTAAATGAATTGAGAATTACTCCAAAAGATTTTAATAATTATTTGGCGGATGAATAGACACTATATAACTTGTACAACACATTTTTAAAACTAAAAAGTTTGAACTAAATGTCAAGTTGAGCGACTTCCACGTAGTTGTAGTGAAATTAAATACCCATACACGGAACGATATATCGACAAATTTATCGTCAAACACCGTCAAGTGACCAGGTTGATAAGTGTATGGACCTGTTGGTCGTCGTGTCAGCGTGTCGACGCTCGCGGAGCATCAACACGACAACCGCCGACATGTCGACAAACCTGTATGTGTGTGTATCAATAAATAATATAATATAAAAAATATATATAATGTGTGTTGTCGATATCAACCACGCGTTTGCGTAAACTATATTGTAGTAGTGACTAAGTAAGTCCTTGCTTGAATGCGGTCCTTTTAATTTTTAAAGTTTATTTATTTAAAGTTTTTAAACTTATGACGAATTTGATAAGACGTTTGTGGCCGATTTTGTTGATGAATATAAAAAACATCCAGCATTGTGGAACGTAAAAAGTGATATCGCGAAAAATAAGTACTTGAAAAATAAAGGCATTGAGGCACTTGTTCTAAAATGCCAAGAAAGAATTCCCGAAGCTGACGATGCTTTTGTTAAAAAAATATTAATAATTTGAGGATAGCATACAGAAGTAACTGAACTAATGAACAGTAAATCGGGTGAATAGTTGATAGACAAAACGATTGGTGTGTGGAGTAGGTGATGTTTGACAACAAATCGACCGATCGGTTTGACGATAAGTTTGTCGATCAGTGGCGAAGCGTGTGTTTTGGGAAAGTGTAAGCAGAAAAACTAGTGTATTGGAAATTCAATAGCAAGTCAATTATAAATCTATTATTTAAAATACTAATACAAAAATAATAATCATGTACGTTGAATGATTCAAACAATGCAATGCAATCGCACAAATGTACTCGGCCGTCGGTTATCGTTTTATCGGAAATAAAAATAATAATAAACCGTTTGGTACCGTGGTGTATGCAAAATCATAAGTGCTTACAAATTGCGTTTAAATACGACATCCCCTCTACGATATTGTACGTATATCGTGTCTATTAGCTCACGTAAGCAGTTTCAGAACATGTTACACCACGGCACGACGCGTCAATATCAAATATTAATAGAACGAAAATAAATTTTCCATCGTCTTACAACATGCAACAATCGACGACAACCAAAACATGTGTTCGTCAAGATTTTTATCTTTTTATTCTAAACATAAAATTATTTATTATTTTTATTATTGTTGAAAACAAAAAAAAAGTAGTCAATGATTTAATTTGAAATGAAATTTGTTATTATAATAATATTAATATTAATTTTTATTTTTCCTTTTTTTCAAGTGTAAGCAGTGCTTACAGTGCTTACATGCACGCTACGCCCCTGTTGTCGATATATCGTTCAGTATATGGGGTCCTTAAGAACTGTGCAGTTGTTAGTTTGTCTACTCACGTATTGTTTTTATCTGCACAGTTTAATTGTCACAGTTTTAAGGTCCGGTCAAACAGAAAGCGGACTGTCCGCGCGGCCAGGCCGCCGGTCCGTCGCGGACCGTGTGCACTATTTAAATGCATCACGCTGGTTAAACAGACGGCGGTCTACCGCGGCGGACTATACTAGTCCGCCGCGGACAAACAGGCTGTTGTATTTTTTCACAAAATTCGCGGCGGACTCGAATAAAATATATAGATAATATAATAATAATATTCTAATAAATATACTATACTAGTCAAGTATAATATTATAAGAATCAAAATTATCTACGATAATATATATTATTACCTTATCTACGATATTTATAACAATATTGAAATAACTTGTTTATTTATATATTATTACCTTATCTACGATATTTATAACAATATTGAAATAACTTGTTTTGATACGAGAAATGAAGAAAATATATAGTATTGTGGTATAAGCTATAAATTGAAATAAAGTACTTCATTCATTTTAAAACTGTACACCGAAAAAGAACGATGGCCGATGAAACGGAACGATTGATTGATCTTGTACGAGAATGCGTTTATTTATATGATACAAGTCATCCAGATTATAAAGATGCAGTTAAAAAAATAGAAAAATGGACAGATATTGCACATAAACTTAATCTAAGCAGTAAGTTACAAACGATATTATATTTTTATTTATTATTTTAAAATAAAATGAAAAATATAAATATTATAATAAATACAATATAAATATAAGTTCGTAAAATGTTATATATTATGAATCATTGACTTAAATAATTAAAGTAGTGTACGAAATGGTTTCGCACAGCTTGAGCCATATCACTTGATCTTTCTCTTAATCGAGTAGAGGTTGAAAAAGCATTGGAAGTTTGATTTATGATGTCCTCTGTTGATTCTCTCTCATCAGTAGTGCCATTTGCGGTAGTTCTAATAAAATTGTGAAGGCAACATGCGGCTTTGATAACGTGAACAGCAGTTTCAACATCACACTCAATAGGCCTAAAAAATACACGCCACTTTTGGGCTAAAATCCCAAAAGCATTTTCAACGACTCGTCGAGCTCTGCAATGCCGTTTGTTATAATTTTTTTTTTCTAGATTTTCAACAATTGCTTTTCTTGGGAAAGGACGCATTAAATATGTTTGTAACTTAAATCCTTCATCACCTACAAACACATGCGGGACAGGGGTATCCGTCCCAGGTAAGGGTTTTGGTGGCAAAATTGTTTTATTATCAACAAATTCACGATAGAACGAAGAATTCTCGAATATTGCACTATCACTGTGTCGTCCATAGCTACCAATATCAACAATTATAAAATTATAGTAAGGATCAACTATGGCCAATAGTACAATTGAAAAATAATTTTTATAGCAAAAATAACTTGTACCACTTTTATTAGGGCATTTGATTTCTACATGCTTGCCATCAATGCTCCCTATGCAATTGGGAAAGTTCCATCGTTCTTTAAATCCAATTTCAGATTTTCTCCACGTATCTTCAGTGGGAGTGACCAAATACATTGGCTGTAGAACATTCCATATTTCCATACACACCTCTTTAACTATGCTGGAAACTGTTGTTCGCCCAACACGAAATGAGAAAGAAATTGTATGATGGGAATCTCCTGTGGCCAAATACCTATAACAAATTAATACATATAACTACCCAATTCAGACCCCTAATAATAATAAACAACAATAAACAAATAAAAATGTGCATATAAAAATAAAAACTATCGAAAACTTAAAAACTTTTCTTTAAAACTGATTGATTCGTTTTCTTTAGCTGAAGCTGTGAAGCTAAAATGGAAAAATTTGAGGGATTCATATGTGAAGTATCTTAAATTCTTGAAGGGAACAACTGGTTCGGCAAAAAAATTCAAAAATTGGCCTTGGGCAATGCATTTAGAGTTTCTTCGAGATACAGTTACACCACGACCAACTGTGTCAAATATACCTCAGTCAAGTGAAAGAGTTGTTCATGAGGAAGATGATAGTAACGAGGACGGTTGGGTATCAGAGGACGGTAATCAAATGCCACCACCTCCGAAAAAATTCAAGTCAAAAGTCAGTTCGGACGTTGATAGTGTCATAAACTATCTTGAAAATAAAAAAGAACTAAAACAAAAAAATAACCTCGACCGTATCGACAACCTTTTTTTGAGTTATGCAGAGACATTTAAAAAATTTTCTCCAAGAACACAGGCTGTTATGAAAATGGAGATGGCTCAAATGTTTGGCCGAGCTGAACTTCGAGAAATCGATGCTCAAAATCAATTCTCTCCATCAAATTCAAGTAGTTCATCATGGCAAATGAACCAAACCTATAATAACAATTCATCCGGAGAAACAAGTAATATTTATTCTACAAACAGGCCACTGCAGGAATTTAATTCAACTTCAGATTCGGCAAAAGAATGGTATGAACACTTCGCAACTTAATTTATTATTTTGATATAAATATATAATTTAAAATGTAAAATGTAGTAAAAAATTATTTAATAAATAAATACTGTTAGAAAATAACGATTATTTTTACTTACCTCAAACAAATTGCTAACCTTTCCTTTGTCCCTATGGGTTTCCTCCAATTAGTAGTCTGTTTCGATATTTTATTTTCTAAAAGAGTATGTAAATTCTCAAACTGTTCTCGAGACATTCGAAAATATGTAAAAAATCGGTCTTCAAAAGAACTCAATTCACTGCACAGTCGGTGAAACTCGCCGAATTCTTTCCTTTTTTGGTTTATTTCGTGTACCCATTTTCTTTTTTTTCTTCTTGCTTGACTTAAGGCAAGTAGAAGTAGCAATTCTTCTTCGTCGGAAGAACTACTTGACATTTTGTAATATTAAAACAGAAAAGTGAAAAAGTAAAAATAAAAAATAACTAGCAGTACACTTTAGTGCAGTTTTCAAACTGGTTCGCTCAAATAGTCCGCATTCTGTTTGACTATCAGCGAACGGGCGGACTAGTACGCGGCGGACCGGCGGCCTGGCCGCGCGGACAGTCCGCTTTCTGTTTGACCGGACCTTTATCAATTGTTTTTTCAATTTATTTCCGATCACCTGCACAGTTCTAAAAATGCCGTCGCATTAACCAACACACGTACGATTTATCTGCACAGATAAAACTGTCCAGTCGAATCGCACAGTTTTAACTGAACGTGTGTGGTCCGCTGTATGATTATAGTCTTATCTATAATCTATGATTACTGATTAGTGCGGTCCGGGTTAAACCAGAAAAATTCAAAAATACTCTCATCTAGTCATTTTAAATAAATAAACGTTCATAACAATATTTTAACTATCATGAAATAGGTTAGAAGTAGCGATAAAATAATGAACATTTTCGCTAGGCTAACCGTAAATTTCTAAAGCGCGCTATAATATTTCGCTACATTGTATATATTGTAGCGACGCTATGTTAATCGCTACAGCTAAAGTAGCGCGCTACTCCCGATCACTGTATACATAATATATAATTATATGTAATGACAGTTACAAACACGATGTATATATATATATATATATATATATATTAGGGTGGTCCTTATTTTTAAGCATTCAAATTTTTTATAGAGCACCCGTCCATTTTGTTCATTACTATAAGAAAATAATTTAGGTTAAATTTTGTGATGATATCTCACCCCCTTCACGTGCCGCAAAAGGGTTGAAAAATGACTAATGAGGGTTGATTTTCTGTTTTTCAAATTTTAACCAAAAACTATAAGACCCACACAAAAATGTATAGAAGTTTAATTATAGAATATTATATTGCCTACAAAAAATGTTCTTACAAAATTTCTCGTAAATTCTTTATTCTCCGAGAATTTGTTAAATAACCCCATTTCATATTTATTTGGAAAATTTGATTTTTCTATGGTTATTCTAATATATTTGACGTATGGTTGAAATTACGATAAAGTTCTTTATATAAAAAATGTTTAAAATATAATTTTCTAGAAAAAATGGTATGAGTAAAATTTGCATTAGACCAATAACTTTGTTTTTATAGTAGGATTTATGAAATATTTTATTAAATAACTCTTTTTTACCACCACGAAGAACCAAATACAGCGTTATTATTATTGATAAAACAAATGTTACTTTATAATAACGTTTGATAAATCAAACAGATTATTTTATACCTAAATGTTGATTAAATAACCATTTCCTAAAACTATTATTAAAAAAAGTGCTTAGTAATTAAATTAATTATTGAATTATTAGATATAAGGCTTCTTCAATTTTTCTCGGCTATGCCCTGGGTATTTACGACGATAATCTTGTACTGTCTGAAATCATTTAAAATGCAATTCAAGTATTAATTATTTATTTAGATACAAGAACTATAGTTTTACCAGGGCTTGAAATCGAAATAAAATTTTTCGATTTTAATTTCAATTTTGCATATGGATATTAATTTTTTCCGATTTCAATTTAAAAATAATATATCGATTTTGTGGTTTTATGATTTTTTTATTGATGCAGAATATCGATTTAATTATATTATGATTACGATTTTAAATATAATTTTCTTTTTTTTCGATTTTAGTTTAATTTGAACAATATTAAGTATAAATAGAGCTAATGTCTGTATGCTTGTGTATTTTTGATTTTTTTTTAAATTTATTTAATATCGATTTGATAATATAATGATTTCAATTTTGATATAAATTATCGATTTTAACTTTTTTAAATTTTAATAGAAATTTTGAAAATCATTAACAAGCATTCACGATTTTGATATTAATTTTGATTTATTTAAAAAATTTTAACGATTTTTATCGATATTTAAAATCGATTTTGAAATCGATTTCAAGCCCTGAGTTTTACTTTCAATACTTATTACTTAAATAAACTACTAACTTTCAATAAAAATTGTTTTTGGTCTTCATTTTTTGTTATTTTATCATTGAATTCTTCCATTAGCTTTACCCCACGTTCCGCTGTATCATTTACAACTTTAAGTGATTTAATTGTTAGTTGATTTTGAATGTAGTCATTTTGTGTGTTCCATTCAGATGGATCCATTTTTAAGAAGTTAGTAGATAAACCAAATCGTTTAAACAATATCATCGACTTAGGCGAGAATAATGATGTCGGTAGCTCATTATTTACAAAATTAGAAACTTCATCTGATTTAAGGTAAAATTTCTTCTGTACTTCTTTTTCTTCTTCTTTATCTTCTTCCAATATTTTTTGAACCATGTTACGTTTTTAATTTAAAATTTTTTTAATAAACGTTGACGAGATAGCCGAATTGAAGTTCGATTTATGACAAAATCTAATGGATTTAGAGATGTTGCTTCCACGCAGGCTATTAATAAATGTACAGCATCTCTATCACTGATCTTACATTTATCAAGTACAGCTGAAAGTCGAGGTGTTAATATTTCTAATCGTGCCCTTTTCGTTTGCAATAAATACGGGGTCGGAGAGCTTAAACTTTCAGTCTCTGTTATTGATTCTACTTCATCGGAACTAGATGTAGAATTAAATTCAACTGAAATCAAAAATAAAACAATAAAATATATTCTTAATTATCTTAAATAAATTATAAAATAAATATAATTTAACATACCTTCTTCAGATTTCGATGAACACGCTTTATCTAGTATTTCGTTGTATTTTTTTTCACGATTATGTTTTCGTTTTTCAATCCCGGCTAATTTTATGTCTGTACCAAGCATACACCCAGGACGTCCATTTTGTCGTTGTATAATCAAAAACTCTTTATCTTCATTTATTTTTATTATATTCAAAGCAGATGCATGAGCAATATCAAATAAATCACTTAAATTGTCTTCGAAAGAATGTTCTCTTTGCCTACATAACTCACTATTTCTATTTTTACATTTTTCGAGGTTCCGTAATTCTTCATAAAGTTTTTTTAATTGTTTCAAGCAGTAACAACGATCTCGAGTTGGGATTCGGGCTTTTTTCCAAAAGATTAAACATTCATCAATAACTAAGGAAATACTATCTTTTAACGTTAATTTTACCATTCGCATATTAAAAAATAAAACACTTAACACATCTTTTTTTGATGGTAATTTACTACCGAGTATTTGGTTTTTCATAACACCAACAATAAATATTTTTTGACGAGGCATGGTTTTACTAGTCACTCATAGAAAGACAAATGTATAGTGAACACTAATGTGACATAATAATTTCAATTATACGACAATCAACCACAATAAATAATCTAATCTAATACTCAACAACAGCATACAATGGTGTATAATCGAAAAGATATGTGCTGTCTAATCTTAACTTAAAAATAGTTTTAGGAAATGATTATTTAATCAACATTTAGGTATAAAATAATCTGTTTGATTTATCAAACGTTATTATAAAGTAACATTTGTTTTATCAATAAAATAAAATAATAATAACGCTGTATTTGGTTCTTCGTGGTGGTAAAAAAGAGTTATTTAATAAAATATTTCATAAATCCTACTATAAAAACAAAGTTATTGGTCTAATGCAAATTTTACTCATACCATTTTTTCTAGAAAATTATATTTTAAACATTTTTTATATAAAGAACTTTATCGTAATTTCAACCATACGTCAAATATATTAGAATAACCATAGAAAAATCAAATTTTCCAAATAAATATGAAATGGGGTTATTTAACAAATTCTCGGAGAATAAAGAATTTACGAGAAATTTTGTAAGAACATTTTTTGTAGGCAATATAATATTCTATAATTAAACTTCTATACATTTTTGTGTGGGTCTTATAGTTTTTGGTTAAAATTTGAAAAATAGAAAATCAACCCGCATTAGTCATTTTTCAACCCTTTTGCGGCACGTGAAGGGGGTGAGATATCATCACCAAATTTTACCTAAATTATTTTCTAATAGTAATGAACAAAATAGACAGGTGCTCGAAAAAGAATATTAAATTTTTTTTTCATCACCTATATATAAGGACCACCCTAATATATATATAAATTTCTTAAATATTACTATAAGGTAAGTAGTATTAAATTACATCATATAAAAATATATTTTCAGTACCTATTATTTATTAGCAGTTGAAAATTAACCAATCTGTAATTGTGTTCAATATTAATAAAAATTATTTTTTTTCTATGAATTATGTAAAATAATAATATAAGACAATCTATGATTTAATAACGTTTATTTTTTTTTTTTTTTTTTATTGATCGGAAGACATCGGCGACAACGGCCATTAGTCATAAATGTTACATTAATTACATTTTTTTTTTTGGATATCATACATATAATAATTTTAAATTAAGTCGTACAATTCATATTTTCTTAGAAAAGACAAGATTTGGAGTGTGGAGTCTGCATTTGGACCGAGGGCTGCGTCTAAGGTGGTAGGGATGTTCAATTGATCGAGTGCCTCTGTGTATTGTCGGCATTCTGTGAGGATATGATGAACTGTTAGTTTAGTACCACATTTTGTGCAGATGGGTTTTTCGTCTTTTGACATGAGGTAACCATGGGTTAGTCGAGTGTGCCCGATGCGAAGCCTGTTAATAATTATTCTTTCTCTTCGTTTCGTGAGGAAATTGGGCCAACTGAATATGGTATTTTTGATTTTTCTCAATTTAGTGGTTTGTCCGAGCCAGTGTGTTTGCCATTTGATTTTAGTCAATTCTTTAATCTGTTTTTTTATGTCTGCGAATGTGGTAATATTTAATAAGGGTATATCTGTGTGCTCTGCTGCTTTCTTGGCTTCTTGATCTGCCTTTTCAGTGCCCTCTATGTCGCTGTGCCCCGGGATCCATACTAGTGAAATTTTGATTCCTTTCTGATATGCTAGGCTAGTTTTTTGAAGTATAAGTTTTGCTACATCTGTAGTGTCGTAGGGGTTTCCGAGGCTCGTGAGTGAGGAGAGAGAGTCTGTCAGGATTAGATTGCTTTTGTGGGGGTTTCCATGATCGTGACTAAGTAATATGTGGTCTACCGCTTTGAGAATCGCTATGGCTTCTGCCGTGAATATAGAGCAGCTTTCGGGGAGTTTGAATCTGATGGAGAGGTCATGGTTAGTAATTGCGATTCCCACACCTTTTCTAGATTTAGAGGCATCAGTGTAATAACAGATTGCATTTTTGTGATCTTGGAGTATCTCGTTTAAGTGGTTTTTGAAAATCATAGGGGAGGTGATCTTTTTATTGAATTTAGTTAACTCCAGATTTATATCAATATTGAAAGCCCATGGGGGGAATTTGAGGGGTTGAACTTTCATTATCGCGTTGAGTTTTATACCATGGTCTTTAGCGTACTCGGTAATCTCTGTAATACATTTGTTTGCTAGACTGCCAGAGTTTCTTGTGATGCTGGCAGCGTAGATTAGTGATTTTTCTAAGTGCCTAAGTTCAGTAGGGGGTTCAAGTGCTAGATTTCGAATGCTTTCTATAGGACTAGATCGGAAAGCTCCAATAGCGAATTTTAAGCTGGAGTTTACAGTAGAATCTATTATTCTTTTGTGGTGGGATTTGGCTGATTGGTAGATTGTTGCACTGTAGTCCATTTTTGCTCTGATGAGATGTCTGTGAATCTTTATGAGTGTTTCTTCGTCTCCTCCCCATGTGGTGTGGCTTATCATTTTCATGATATTAAGACTTCTTGACAATGATATCTTTAGTTGTTTAAGGTGTTGTAACCAGTTGATTTTTTTGTCGAAATAAACTCCGAGTATTTTGATTGTATTTACGTTTGGGATGAGGATGTCATTTAATTGGATGTTGATGTGCTTTTGGCCTCTTTTTTTTAGAGAATATGATGCATTGAGATTTAAGGCTGGATATTTTGAAACCAGTCAGTGTTGACCATTTTGTGATGTTGTTTGCTGTATCTTGTAGGAAGTGATGTACTGTTTTTATATTAGGGCTTTTGCACCAAAAATTAAAGTCGTCTGCGAAAAGGTTGGCCTTTACAGGAAATGTTATGGTGTTAGTTATGTCATTTATTGCTAAAAGAAAGAGGGTGACCGATAATGATGAACCTTGAGGAATTCCATTTTGCTGGGAGTAATTTTTTGATTGGGCATTTGGAAGAGAGATTGAGAATTGCCTTGAGTTAAGGAAGGATTTTATGTAGTTAAACATGTTGCCGTTTGATAGTATATTTGAGAGTATTTGTAGTACTCTATGTCTCCATACCGAATCATAGGCTTTGGCGATGTCTATGCTTATCAAACCGAGGTACTGATTTGAGTTGAGTGCGTCGTTTACTTCTGACTTAATGATCGTAAGGTTGTCGATAGTGGATCTGTGTTTGCGGAAGCCACTTTGTAGGTCAGATAGCGTTTTTGCTTTTTCCAGGAACCAAATTAGTCGAGTGTTCACTATTTTTTCGAGAATTTTAGCCATCGTGTTGAGGAGGGATATAGGCCTGTATCCTTCAGGTGAGTGTTTATTTTTTCCGGGCTTTAAGATAGGAATTATATTTGCTATTTTCCATTTAACGGGGATCTACCCCTTTTTCCATATATGATTGTAAATGTTGAGTAAGTATTGCTTTGACGATGTGCCCATGTTATGTAAGAAGCTATAAGGGATTGTGTCGGGGCCCGGAATTTTACTATTGCATGTTCTCAGAGTTTGTTCTAACTCCTCCATTGTGATTTTGAGATTTAGGTTTAACTGGTCTGGGTTATTAGATTCGACGAATGACTTGATTTGTGAGATCTCATTAGGGATCTTTATTTCGTTTATAAATTTTTCTTCGTATAATTTGTCGCTAAAGTTTTCATGAAAGAAGCTTCCTATTGTATCTGCTACTACTGTTTGGTCAGTTATAGTTCTCTGATTGGCTTTAATAACTATGTCGTTGTGACGTGATAAGCCTTTTAATGATTTTATTTTTCTCCATACTTGTGATGGGCTCGTTTTTCCATTGATGGTGGATGTGTATATGTTCCATGATTCTTTTTTACTGTTTTTTATGAGGAATTTGCTTTTGGCTCTAAGTCTTTTGAGTTCGATAAGATTTTCGGAGGTTTTATTTTTTTTGAAATTTGTTAGTGCTTTATTTTTATTGGATATTGCTTCTTTTATTTTTTCATTCCACCAGGATACTCTGGGTTTTTTTGTTTGGTTGGTTGTGCCTATTGTCATGTTTGCACTGTCAGTTATGAGGTTTGTGAAGGTTAGGGTTGTCTCTTCTATATCAATGATGTTGTGGTCGATAATCTTATTGATTTCTTCTAGTAGGTCAGTATATAGGTTCCAATTTGGGTTTTTTAAATTCCATCTATGTTTATTTGAATATTTATTATTTACTTGCCTATATGATATTTTAATTTTGATTGGAATGTGGTCACTACTATATATTTCTGATAAAACTTCCCATTCGAGCCTCTGTGCAATTGATGATGAGCTTAAAGAAAGGTCTAAACAAGACATGTTGCAATTTCCAAAATTAATGTGAGTGGGGGTTGAGTCATTTAAAAGTACTAGATCTTCATTTTGTATGAGTTTTTCTACAGTTTTTCTACAGTTTTTCCTCTAGAATTGGTGGAGTTTGAGCCCCAAATTATATTATGTGAGTTAAAGTCTTCTACTAGTATAAAAGGCTTAGGGAGTTGACGTATAATATTCTCTAGATCTGGTAAAAAAAAAATCCGTTTGATTTGGCAAGTAAATGTTGCATATAGAGAATTTTTCATTGAGTTCTATGGATACAGCTATTGTTTCGAAATTACTATTTATTTTTATTTTTTTGGTTGGAATGTTTGATTTTGTGTATATTGTGACTCCTCCGCTGGCTCTATCCGATAATATTCTATTTTTACTGAAACCTTCGTAGTTTTTGAGATAAGCTGTGAAGTTGTCTTTGAAATTTGTTTCTTGTAGGCATATAATTTGGGGGTCGTGGTTTTGGATGATGAGTTTCAGCTCTTCTTGTTTCTTGAAGAAGCCGTTAGGATTCCATTGAATTATTTTAGCCATTCTTGACAGTATTTTTTTTTTTTTTATTAAATTGGATCTTTTGAACTGTTTTTTTGTGATGATTGTGAGTTGTGTGTATGAATAAGAAAGTGTCAGTAAGTATCAGATTCAGCTTCAGAAGCGTCCATGGAGGCTTCATTATCTATTGCTTTAAAAAGCTTGTTTGTTATCCGGGTTATATTGTATTTGGCTTTAACAGTTAAAAGTGAAGGTCTGATTTTTTCGAGTAGTTCCAATATGTTGTTGCCTGTTGTTTCGTATTCATGGATTGTGTCTAGAGGGTGGTCAAGAGTAGCGATAATTTCTATTATATGTTTAAATTGAGAGAAGTTTAAACTAGTATGATTGTGTTCATTGAAAATTTGGCTGATGGGATTAAGGTGGGTGTCCAGTTCCTTTGAAAAGCGTTTGCGCGAGTTTGAGCGAGAGGGGTTTTCTGGCTTGTTCGTTATTTCTGGCTGAGTGAAAGGAGATACTTGATTCGTTGGAGTTTTATTAGATGTAGTAGTTTGATCGATGTAGATAGTAGATTGGGGGATATCCATTTGATCGATTTTTTGATTTTCTGGCGTAGAATTTAGTTCATATGCATTTGTCTGTTGAGGCGAGGAGGAGTTTTCCGTGTTATTTAGATTCGATTTTTTGCAAGTCAAGGATGTGTGGCCCGTAGATTTGCAAATGAAACAAGTTATTTTGTCGTCAGTGAAGAAAATACGGAATTGTGACTCGTTCGCAGAGATTAATAATGAACTAGGGAGTTTTGATATGTCGTCATATTTTATGTACTTTTGACGACGAAAGCTGAAAATGTGGTCGTAACCTTCCGCGAATATTCCAGCTTTGAGGTGGCTTATATGAGAGACAGGTGTTATGTTGATAATTTTGAGCTGTTCTAGGATGATTTGGTTGTTGATAGACGGGCAGACATTAGATAATACTATCCTTTTGGCTGGGTTGTTTAATCTTCTGATTGGTAATTCCTGGTTATTTATTGTTATGAAGGGGTGCGTTTCTATTAAGTTATCTAAGATTTGTTTGCTGGATAAGAATATGCAGAACCGGTTGTTTAAAATTCTAGACACAAATGTGATATTTTTAGGATAAACTATTTTGCCAACTGCTAACACATAATCTCTTTGTGGGATGCCGTCGATAGAGTTGAAGACTATCGCCTGGTCTCTCGACGGTGTTTTGTCGTTTGCGGCGATTGCTGCATATGTGGTACCAGTATTCTTGTGTTGTGGAATATTTATGTTGCGAGTGTTAATTGAAGACGACGGAGCCGATGTATAATTGAATGCGGTGAAGTTTTTATCGATATTACTAATGGGATCGTTAGCGATAGAGGCATTATGCAATGTAGATAGTGCGGCGGAGGAATTGTGATTAACAGCGGCGTTATCGCTCGCTAATGAAGTACCCGGACTGGATTGTTGTTTTGCGATTTGATTGTTGAGTTTAGTTGGTGTTGTAATAATTTTAGAAGGCTTACTTGGAGGTTTGATAGTAATATTTTTTTGTTGTTTTTGGGCTGATACACCTATGGTAGGCGGTTTTAACCTAGGTAAGAGCCCTTGGGGGGGGGGGGTCTGACATGCTGGGGGGTTTAATGCTATCGGAAGCTTGATAAATGCGAACTCGCGATACACACGTGTTAAACGTTCGAAGGTTGAACACGTACTGAACGGTTATTTTTATTTACATCATTATATTTTTAAATATAAACAAAATTAAGTACAATATTATGTAGCATTAATTATTTGTACAATCACATAATAACATAATAAAATTTATGAATATACAACAATCTATTACAATTTTTGAAAAACAGTATACCTTAGTACCTTAGTATAAATTATTAAAACATAATTTTACAAATGAGAAAATACACTGAATTTTCTATTTTTTTTTTTTCTGAAATCAGATATTTTTTTTAAAATTTATTACATGTAAAAATCATAAAACGTGTAAATTAATTAATTCAAAAAGACTTATCAAAGTTTTTACAAGGATGGTTAAAAGGTACATTGCAAAAATCCATTTTTAACTTAGCCCCAACACCATTTTCAAAGGAAATGTAAGGAAAATTATTAATAAAAATATTCTTCAACTAATATATAATATCTATTATATTATATAATAATATCTATAATATTATAATATTATAATAATATATCTTATATTATAACTGTAAAAGTCGTCGTCCGGCATCGTCAAATTTCCAAAAGTTGAATAATCATTAGTACAATAAGCTTTAA
The DNA here is from genome assembly GCA_034509805.1 of Sipha maydis. Classification (NCBI taxonomy): domain Eukaryota; kingdom Metazoa; phylum Arthropoda; class Insecta; order Hemiptera; family Aphididae; genus Sipha; species Sipha maydis. Next base: position 51,277 of record JASXSY010000939.1, read on the forward strand.
AGAAAGATAGAAGAAATAATTGATCCAATTGTTTTTGATAGTAAGCATAGTTAATACAGACCTGACAAATATGCTTTTCTAAACATTTTCTCATAGGGTAACCGCATACATAAGTAAATGTATTCTATTCAGGAATATTTAAATGGCGATAGTCCACTCAGTATAGGGGCAAACTTTTAAATAACCTAGAACTGGGGCACGTTGTCTCAGCCATTTCTACAAAATTATTTTATGACCTAATTTTCCGTAACATAATATGCAAATCTGAATATTTTTATTGTGTTAAATTATGTATGTCTTGACCAAAGAAGTGTAATAAAGTCTGGAACCGATCAGCCCCGAAACTCTCAAAAGTTTTTGTTGGCTCTTCCTAGAACCATTAATAAGTGGGTTGAGGGCTCGACTTTGCCGGATTTGTTCAAAAGTCATGTAGCAAATAATATATCCATCGTGTATTTATAGTTGTCAATTATTTGAAAAAATATTGTAGTATAAATAGTGTTACCAGACGTCCCAATTTAACAAGAACGGCTTACCCATATCGAACATACGAGTACTTATGCCGTTTAAACCGAAAACTTTGTTTTAACCGTATGTAATGTATGTAATTGTATGTAATGTAAAAAGAGAAATTTATTAATTTTTTAACGTGGCTACACTGGGTGCACTATAGCTCGTTATCAGCAAAAACTGAGAGTGTCCATTCTGATTTAGTCTATTCTTTGATGTGACCGCTAAACCTTGTATTTAGATTCTGAACGGAGTTATGGAATCTATTGGTTTTACAATGATGTGTGTTTTTTTTTTATTTCTTGTGTCTGACGACATCTTTTTTGGCAGTAAAAATGCTTCGATTTGCTTATGTAGCAACTTTTCTGAAAGTAGATGGTACTTTGGCTAGTCTAAAATCCAACTTTTCAATACTTTTAAAAAAAATTGAAAAAAATTATAAAAAAATGATAAAAAAATTACAAAAAAACAGAAAATTTTACACAAAATCACGTTTTTAAAAATTACATTTTTTTAAAATGCTTAAACTCAAAAACCAAAAATCGCAACAACATGAAATTTTCACCAAATCTTTATATTGACGTTTTCTATACATGGTTAAGTTTTCAAAGTGTTTTGACATATTTTGACTTATTTATAGACAATTGAAATTTTCGATTTTTGTAAAATGTTTGTTTTTAAACATCTATTAAATTTAATTGGCAGACCGAAAACTTGAAAATTTAATACAAGGTTTATAATAAGCTAAACTTATCGTAACTAAAAAATATCGGTGATCGGTTTACTCAAATTTTTTTTATAAGCCCTTAAAGCTCAAATTTGTATAAAATGTGTAAAAATCACGATAATTTGCAAGTTATTTTGTAGTATTTTGTATTTTATTTCATAAAATTTTTTCTGTTCATACTTAAGGTTCAAAATTTTAACACTAGGTTATCTATAAGCTACTATTCAAAAATCTTTAAAAAAATTTCTACCAGACTTAGAGGAAAATATTTTATGACTGTTTGAAATTTAAATATTTACGAAATTGCATAAAATAGCGATTTATTCTCGAACGATTTTAAATATTTGTTATAATTCAAAAAGTATAAGTCGCAGATTTTTTAAATTTCTACCAGCTGTTAAGATTGGTATTTCTTTTATGCAATATTTTTTTCAAAATATTATATTGATTTTTAAGCCACTTATAGGCATTTAAAATATTCGATTTTTTTACATTTTATTTTTATAATCGGTGATAAAAAATTTAGCTCGTTCAAAATACTTGAAAATTTAATAGAAGATTCCACAGAAGTAGTTCTGTATGTCATTCAAAAATTATTAAAATCCATAGGCACAATTTTTTTTTATAAGCGTTTGAACAGCGAATATTGACATAAAATTACATGTAAAATATAATATAATATATAATATTCTAGACTGACAAACTATGTCGCTGTATGCAACTGCCAACTCATCCTAATTGAAAAATATATTTATCGTTTCAAAATAAAATATACTTTTTAAAATATTTATAAATAACAATGTATTATATCCTAGACAAACATATTAACTCCGTTCAGAATCGTTATTCGTATACAATGATATCTATCATTGCATTCAAATTTAACAAATCCATTGTAATAATGACCTATCCTATAAACGAGGTGCACTCCACCCCCAACTGTACAGCAGAGCGAAGCCCATACGGTTTTTTTTTTTTTATATATATAAGATCACTAAATTAAATGACAACACAATTTAAGATAACTATCCATAGCTGCGAACACATAATTTTAAATAAATTTATTCAATAAAATATTTAATACAGTCTATTATGATCTTATCAATTTAGAACAATTTTGTACATAGACGTATCATATTATCTTAACCCTATAGAAAGAGGTGTCAGAATACTTCCACGGTTTCCCCAGCCAGTAGAAAGAGGAGACTAATGGGGTTGCGTCAGGTCGACAGCCGGTGTAAAATTATGTCAAATAGAATGAGGAGTCCTTATCGATACTTAGGCGGTTTGTCCCATCTCGGATGTGCGCGGGGACAACAAGTGAGAGGAAATATTATATCTAGAGGAGGAGGAGACCTGGATGTTGAAATGTGTGATACCACCCGGACAGCCAGTGTTCCACCAGCTGTTCCACCAGTTATGTGTGCAGGTCTTCCCAACACGGGTAATGTCAACGGTGTTGGGACATCACCATTGCGCCTCGGGTTAAATCTGAGTCTAGGTATGAGGAATAGATTTAAAGTGAGAATAGGCACGTGGAATGTTGGAACGTTGACAGGCAGAAGTAGAGAATTAGCAGAAGTATTGAAGAGAAGGAAAGTTAATATTTGTTGTGTACAGGAAACTAAGTGGAAAGGAGAGAAAGCAAAAGAAATAGGAGAGAGCTATAAGGTAATATATTGAAAATTAAGGTAGTCGACGTAGGAAGGAAAAGTGATAGAATTATTACGGTAAAATTGGTATTTGAGGAGAAAGTATTAAACGTAGTAAGTGCGTATGCACCACAAGTAGGATGCGAAAAAAGGGAAAAGGAAGAGTTTTGATGAGAGTTGGATGAGGTGATGCAAGGAATACCAGGAAATGAGGATACTTTGATTGGTGTTGATCTGAATGGTCACGTAGGCAGTGAGAGGGTAGGGTATGAAAGAGTGAATGGAGGGCATGGTTTTAGCGAGAGGAATGAGGCTGGAGAAAAAGTTTTGGATTTTGCAGAATCATATGAGCTTGCAGTAATCAATACATATTTTAGGAAAAGAGAAGAGCATTATATAAAATACAAGAGTGAAAGAAATAGGTCACAGATTGATAATTTTATGTGGAGGAGAGACATTATAAAAAGAGTAAATGATTGTAAAGTAATTCCTGGAGAGAGTGTAATAACACAACATGGGTTGATGATAATGGAAGTATGGTGTAGTGGAAAAAAGATGAACAAAAGAAGGAAGACAGGGAAGGAGATCAGAATTAGGTGGTGGAAATTAATAGGAAACAAAGAGAAGCAGTTTATAAAGAAATTAAAAGAAAAAGCTGTGTGGAATGTGGAGGGAGATATAAATGAGGTTTGGAGAAGGATGGCCACTTATGTTAAGAACATAGTAAAAGAGGTTGTTGGTGAAACCAAAAGTAGTTTACCAGAAGCGAGGAAACGTGGTGGTAGGATGAGGAGATTTAGAGAGTAGTAGCGAGTAAGAAAAAGCAATTTAAGGTATGGCAAAAAAGCAGGAAGAGAGAAGATTAGATAGAGTATAATAATTTATGTAAAATAGGGAAGAGTGCTCTTAATAAGCAAAGCGAAGCTTAATAGGTATGATGAGTTATATGAGTGGCTAGGAATACAGGAAGGAGAAAAATAAATTTATAGACTGGCGAAGGAGAGAGAAAAGCGATCCAAGGATTTCCAAGATGTCTGGTGTATAAAAAATGAGGATAAGAGAGTTTTAACAAAGGATGAGGATGTGGAAAAAAGATGGAAAGAATATTTTGAGAAATTACTGAACGAGTAGTATCCAAAAGAAGCTCTAGAGAGTATTTCATGGAATGAAGTATTGATTGGTCTCGTGGGTGAGGAGGAAGTGAGAGATGCGGTGAAGGCGATGAAAAAAAAAAACGATAGGACCAGATGGAGTACCTGTAGAGGTGTGGAAAATGTTAGGAGATGTAAGCTTGAAAAATCTTTTTAATATGGTACCAATATTTAAAGGAAAAGGAGACATACAAGAATGTGGAATTATAGAGGAATAAAACTCATGAGTCATAGTATGAAGATCTGGGAAAAGATTATAGAGAAGAGGATAAGAAGTGTGACGTCGATATCAGAAAACCAGTTTGGTTTTATGCCAGGGAAATCGACAATGGAGCCAGTATTTTGTGTTAGGCAATTAGTAGAGAAGTGCAGAGAAAAGAATAAAAAACTATGCATGATGTTTATATATTTAGAAAAGGCGTATGACAGAGTGCCAAGGGAAGTTTTAAGGTGGGAAAAATGTCCCAAAAACGTATGTAAATTTGATCCAGGATATGTATGAAGGGTCGAGTACTAGTGTCAAGAGTCGGTGTGGAGTATCAGAAGGTTTCAATGTAGGAGTAAGTGTGCACCCGAGGTCAGCTCTAAGCCCCTACCTTTTCTCAGTGGTAATGGATGACGTTTCAAAGAAGATACAGGGTGAGATACCATGGTGTATAATGTTTGCGGATTATATAGTTTTGGTAGGAGAGAACCTGGAAGTTGTCAATAATAAGGTAAATGAGTGGAGGTTAGCCCTCGAAGAAAAGGGATTGAGAATTAGTAGAAATAAAACAGAGTATACAGAGTATGATTTTGGACAAAGAGACCAAGAAGTTGAAGGAATGAGGAGACCAATGACAATAGATGGTGATGTGATAGGTGAAGTTGAGAGCTTTAAATATTTAGGATCTTTTGTTCAAAAGGACGGGGGCTTTGACATGGATGTAAAACATAGGATTAAGTGCGGGTGGATGAAATGGAGAAAAGCATCGGGCGTGTTATGCGATAAGAGAATTCCATTGAGGCTGAAAGGTAAATTTTATAAAGTGTAGTGAAACCAACTATGCTGTTTGGTTCAAAGTGTTGGGCGGTTAACAGGAGAATAGAACAAAGTATGAATGTCGCGGAAATGAGAATGCTTAGATGGTTAAGTGGAGTGACAAGAGAAGAATACGTGAGAGGTAGTGTTGGTGTAGCGCCAATTGTGGACAAGATGAGAGAAAATAGGCTGAGATGGTTTGGGCATGTGATGAGGCGAGAGGAAACGATGCGACGTCTCGGTGCTTCTCGCGATTCCGAGCGCCGTGTGACGGGCCCGTAGAAAGGGTCGCCAACCTATGGCCGAGACATACGTCGGAGCTCATAGGATTTCTTTTTTTTAAAGTAGCGGAAGGAGATAAAAACAGATACAATAAAAATAAAATAAGAAAAAAAACACAATTCATTAAATAGAAAAGAAGTTTTTTTTTATTTATTTATTACTTGTCGCCGAGAAAGCTTCCGGGCGTAAAACTCGGTCAAAAAAAAAAAAAAAAAACAAGACATACTAAACAAATGAAATAGAATATTAAATTTATATTATACTGATGCATCAATTCATGCCACAATATACTTCATACGTAAATAGTTAAAATACTGGAACATTTGTCCATAGGATTCATTAAAGGAAATCAATGGAAAATTATTATTGTATCTTTTAAGTATACCGGCCAAGGGTAATTTATGGATAAATATTACTTTTCCACGGCTGTACTCCACACATCTTCCTCTGGATCGACATCAGGAGAAATGCTTGGAAAAGGCTACTCCATGTTGATGGTGAGATTCAACAACAAAGAAAAAGAACAAACAGCCAACTACACCGCGAAACCAGACTGTGTCCGAGAGCTTTCGGTCGAGGAGTGCACCATCAGGGAGAGCATAATAGATTGTTGGCCAGCATACTTTAATTTAAAAACGGTTATCAGTTCATACGGTTGTGAAAGGGAAAAGCATTGCGCGCGGATCGCACGGTCACCGACAGTATGTGTGTACCGCGAACAGGTTTGGACGCATAATTGAAATTTAGAAACAACCGAGATCATCACAACGAATGCAGTAAGAGTGGTTATAAAGATGGACGTTGAAGGGAAAAGAGGAAGAGGAAGATCAAAAAAAAGAGATGGTTGGAGACTATGGAGAATGACATGAGGGCTGTCGGTGTGTGCATAAGATATGTGATTGACCGAGTGAAATGAAGGTGTAGGCCAAGGGTGGCCGACCCCAAATAGTTGGGAGGAAGGCGAGACAGAAGAAGAAGAAGAAGACGTATAATAGAATCTATTATACGTCTATGATTTAGTAGGTTAAAATATTGATTTGATAATACGAGTTATTTTTGATTTTGACAAAATAATTGGTTTTATCGTTTGTTTACTTTGACGCTTCTTACGTACAAAAAATAAATTTTTATCCCAAAAATTAAAGATGCTATAGACAATAAACTATAATATGTTAAATTAAATAGCAGCATATAAGATAAATGAATATCTCCTCTTATGCTCAAGAACTTGCTACTAATGCTCTCGAGATCCTACTCTGTATTTTTAACGAGTTATTAATAACCCAGCACCTTCCTCATTCCTGATCTTCCTTTCGTGTTATTCCTGTACCTAAATCTAACTCCTCAACTTCCTTCCGCCCAATTGCTTTATCCTCAGCCTTATGGAAAATTTTTGAACATATGCTCAAATCGCGTCTAGACTGGTGGCTTGAATCAAAAGCTATTTTATCTGACAGCTTATTTGCTTTTTGTAAAGGCAGGGGCACTCTCGAATGTCTCTTTGTTTTCTCCGGACATATTTATCATTCCTTCAACGAAAAACAATTTTTAGTTGCTACTTTTATCGACATCCCTGGGGCCTTCGATTCTGTTCATATTCCTACGCTAATTTCCTGCCTTTCTTCCTTCTGCCTTTTGCAATTTAATTAACTCTCTTTTTTCGTACCGTTCTCTCTATTTCTCTTCTCCCTTTTATTCTAATAATGTTCGCTCAACTTTCACTGGTCTCCCTCAAAGAAGTTGTCCCAGTCCCATCCTCTCCAACATTTTCATGAACTTTATTGCAAAACATCTCTCTGCGCGTGGTCACCATTTTCTCATTTACGCAGATGACATTGTAATCTTTTCCTCAAATAAATCTCTTAATCTAGCCATTGAGGATTTAAACCTAGCACTTGTCGATCTTAACAACGCCCTGAACCATTCTTTGTTAGTAGTTGCTCCTGTAAAATGTAAATCCATCATTTTTACTTGCCGCCGTTATCTTCCTCCGCATAGCGTATTCTTTGATAATACCGTCATTCCTTTTATTTCTGATGTCACATATCTTGGTATTACTCTTGATTCCAAACTCCGCTGGGCTCCTCATTTTTCCTCTCTTACTAAATTTCTCTCGCGTTGGTCAAACTTCCTTAAATCCGTCGTCGGCACCTGGTAGGGTTCTCATCCCTCATCATTACTTTCTATTTATCTTTCTGTGATTCGTTCAAAACTTGACTATGGTTGTTTTCTCTTTGGATCTGCGTCTTTTTCGATCTGGAACAAACTCAATTAACTTCAATCCTCTTGTCTCAGAACAATTATGGGCTATCTAAGATCCACCCCCTCTCCAGCTATTGAAGTCGAAACCGTTCAACATTAGATGCCATTGGCTAGCAAGAAAGTTCCTTCTAAAGATATGTCCACACTTGTGCGTTTTCGTTTTCGACAGTCGATTCCACTTGCGTTTCAACTTGCTCTTCGTCATTCGACAAGCGCATGCGATTGTTGAGTGCTTTAAACGCATGCTTTTTACTGTCCACACCTGTGCGTACACGATCAGTCGTTTTTCAACGTGCGGACGTGTGGTTAGATTAAAACTAGAAGTATGTCAGATTCTAATTTACTTCTCAGTATTTCTGCAGCGTACTACATTATCGCGAATGCGAAAAAGAAACGTGAGAAAAAGCGATCGAAATGGATAAAAAATTATTTTAAAACACGAAACTTCGGTATTATTAACGATTTACAATTAGACGAAGAATTTCTGTTTGGGAACTTCACGCGAATGTCCAAAACAAATTTTTTTTCCTTATTAAAAATGATTGAGCCCGAAATTGTGAAACAGAATACCAAGTTTAGAGAAGCGGTACCACCTAACATACAATTATTGATAACACTTCGGTATTTAGCTACTGGTGATTCATTTTCATCTCTAATGTACTTATTTAGAGTTTCCAAACAATATATCAGCGATGTTGCCTGTGGTTCTTAAAGCTATATGATTCAATAAATTGTAAAATTTTATTTTCATCCATTATTATGAGCAACACACACAATATAAACGAAAAAATTATAATGATACGAATACAAATACTGAAATAATTAATAAAATAATTGTGGGAATCGCAATCGAATCGCACGAAAAATCCACTGGGCTTGATAATACGTGCTTTGTCGCATGCTGAAAAAAATTGCTGTCGTTCAACTCTATGCGTTATCGAATGCGTTTCGTTCGTCATCGCTTGCTCTATGACGCATGCGATTATCGCAAGTAAAAACGCACTAGTGTAGACATACCATCTATTCATAAAATCTTTCTCAAATTCCAACTCTTCCATTTTTGACACTTTTTTCTCTCTCTTTCTTAATTGGCGATTAATTTGGACTGCTAAAAAACGTTCATAAAAAAATGTTGAAGGTAAAAAGCACGAAACAGGTGGTAAAAAGTAAATCGTATTATCAAATAAATATTTTAACTGATAATCTTCTATATACAGATAATACTGAATTGATAAACTCTCAGAATATATACCGTGTTATGTTCTATGGTACATTAAAATTTGAAATGTTCGTATTTTCCATGGGTTTTTCGTGATATATTATTGTTATATTTATCACTCAATCGATTTTGATAATTAAGCGGAAAACGGTTATTTGGAGACATTAAACTTGTGGATATCCCATTTTTTGTTAAAAGATTAATTAGTTGTTCATTTATCATAGGCTTTTACTTCATCTAATGTCGCGTTCGAGCTCGTTGTTTAATTTTTTAGTTTTTATTTACCATTTAATTAAACCATTTAACGGTATTGTTTGTGCTATACATTTTACATGAACGTCGTTCAAAGACTGCCTTTTCATTTTATGTTTTCAGGATTTCGAGTGAAGCTCAATGTATGAATGATTTTAAGTATGTATTATACATATTTTGTACTCTTTACTACCCTGTATTGCCTTTTGATGACAGTTATGTTGAGACAAACCCCCTTTAGTCGTAATAAGTGTAAAGGGACATTTTTTAATTATGATATAACTATAATTTTATTTAACTTATTTTGATTAAATAATTTAATAAATTATAAGTTTTTAAATAATAAATTATGAAAATTATCTAAATTGTATTGTTTGAGAAATTAGTATGTAGATGTCCTCTACTTGAAAAAATCCTAACTATGCCACTAACTTGCTATTGTATTTGAGTTTAAACTAGCCAGGAATTAATCATTAATATTCAATCACCATGATATTGTTTGTATAGCTTATGCTCACCACTTAATACATGTTTGTCAAACTTACCAAACTCAATAACTATTTAGACTCGTTAAGTTTAAATTATAGCATATATTTACTGAAATTCATTGTAATCTAATAATTGTTTTTTTTTTTATGATTTAGGATGCCTAAACTTAAGAAAGATATTTTAAATGATGAAAATGATGTCCCAAACAATATTAGAGTACCTAATAAAAAGAAACGGCCATCTTATAAATTTGATATACAAAAAATTCTCAGAGAAAGAAAAGTTTATAATGAATATAAGAAAAAAAGTGCTGAACTTGATGAAAAGTTAAAAGTTGTCGATGATTTATTTCAAAATTCAGTAAAACAACTTATTGTTTGTAATGAAAACCTAAATTCACTTGAGCCAATCAAACGTGGATACATTATATTTGATCAATCTAAGTTTAATTCAATCTTTAAAAATAATACAGATTCTTATAAAACATTATCTAATTCACAAAAAAAGTTTATTAAAATGTCAAAGAGTAAAAATGTATCTACAACTAATGCTTATTATAAATATTTAATGGAAGCAAATTGGTCTCCAGTAATGGACGTACGTATAAAACTTAATCATATGTATTACTTTTTTTTTTTTCACGGTTGGAACCGACGACAACCCTGAAACTGTTTTTCACATTGCTTTGGGGCCGTCGCTATCAACCATAAGTATTACTAATCTAATTTATAGTAACTTTTTTTTTCTTCATTTTTTTTTGTATGAAAAAGTTTTTTTTTCTTGTAAAGACCTATATTAAAGAAATTTCTCTATTCTAGATATTTATAGAATAATTTTTACTATATGAATCACTTACATTTATGGACAGTCATTTTGGTGATAGGTTGGTGATGAATCTTGGACATTTGACACCCGAGACATATGACACCCAATAATAGGACAATTGGCACTGAATATAAATTCATATATAATTCAGTATTATAATTAATAATGAAGTTCAATCCTAAAAATAATAATAATTTTATATTAAAAAAAACATATTCACATTTAATATTTGATTAAATATAATACGTTTTTTAAAAAACTAATAATTTCAATATTTGTGTTGAAGTAAGAAGTTTTACTTATATTTTTAAACCTTTACTTAATAGCAACTAATAACTATAAACTATAGGTAGTAAGTACCTACTCGTGGTAATCGTTATCACTCAGTGTCAATTGTCCGTATACCATAGGTGATCTAGGTATTGAATCAGCTAGATATAACTCATTAATATTTAATATCTGGTAAGATAATTTATGTGTCCTATTTATTTAAAAATATTAATTGTATTAAGTAAATATATATTATATTATATATTTATAATCATAATTTTTTTAATAGTTAATATTAATGTAATTACTTAGAGAGTTAATTTTTTGAAAAAATGTTTAAAAGTTTATTAGTACATGAAATAACTTTTAATATATTGTTTTGTATTATCTAATTGAGTATTCAGATCTTATTGCTTTATAATTTAAAAGAAAAAAATTTTCATAAATTAGATTAGTTGATTTATAAATAGCTTTACAATATTTTTATATTATGATGATTATTACTCAATTTTCATTTTTAGGACGTAAAAAGTATTTTATGCAATTGGGGTGCTGATTTTGATACATTAACAAATAACGTATTATTAAAATATGAAATAAACAATGACAATAAAATAGGGCAACATAACTTTGAATTAGTAATAAAATTCATAGTACATAATGTTCTGAAAACCAACAATGGATTTACTGATAATGATCTATTGAAATTAGCCAATATCTCTGTTACCATATCCTTTGATCACTATTGCAGACGAATGATAAATGTGATAAAACAATTATTTAGTGTGTGTATTGAAAAAGCATTGCATGGAAAAGATGATATTGCTATTATATCATTTTCGGATGACTTGTATTCCAAGTATACAGAAACTCAGCTATTGAAAATAATGAACTTATTTCTACCTTTGGATAACTATGGCCAAACAATGGAAGCAGTATATAAATATATCACATTTAAATTATTCAGATCACTTTTAGGAATAACTGATCACAAAAATGTATTTCCTACTTTAAATGACTGGTTAGTATTATTTATGGCTTATTGATATTATAAATTATAAAAGTAGTAAAAGTATTGTTTTTATAATACATTAAAACTTGTTTTAAGCACTGTTTTCTGTCGGTTTCTAAACATTTTTTATGCTAGTTAATATATAATCATTTGATTTTTTTACTTTTTAATCAGATAAGACTTTTTTTAGCGGATTATGATAAAGTTTAGTATTTGTGTGGAATTAATATAGTAATTTTACTTGTTTACATTCTAATACTATCTACAGTATTTAAACAAATGGGTACGTATTTCATCATATTAGGTTTAAGAAGATCTAGACAATTTAGTATTGACTTCTACAATTGCAGTACCTTTCAAAAATTTGAAAAGTATTATTTTCTGTAAAAAATGCCAAAGAAATGTAGTTTTATGTAAACAGTTAAAAATCATCCTCTCTAGACTGCAAAACTATCTCAACTGTATAGACATAATTCCAAAATTCCAACTTGGCTTCAAAGCACATTATTCTATCACAACAACTCATGCGTATAACAGAACATATAAGTAACTCATTCGAAAAACAGTGTCACACAGGTGCCATTTTCATTGATATCTCTTAGGCCTTTTATAAGGTATAGGTATAGGTATAGCATCATGGGTTGTACAAGCTCAAAATTATTAACACACCAAAATATCTACTCGACTCTCTAACTTCATTTCTAACTAACAGGCAATTTTCTGTTAAAATAAATGACAACTTTTCTCCTTTCTAACAAATTTAAGCTGGTGCCCCACAAGGATCAATACTTAACTCAACATTATTTAACTTCTACACATCCGACATCCTGTAGTCATCGCATACAAATATAGCCCTCTTCACGGACAATACTTCCATTTACTCAGAATCTCATTTAATTCTCTTTAATTCTTAAGATGGTTTTAAGATAGTAAATTGGTCCCTTCAAGAGTGTCTTAAGCAATTTTTTTTTTTATATTTGGTATTTCAAATTACCTATAAGTATCAGTATTTTGTTTTTCTAATTTTGTTTGAAAATTTATTCATATTAAAACATAATTTTTACAGGTTTGTTCAAGATTTGGTGAATAAAGACTATTTTGATCGAAAACCAAAAGTAATACTACATCGTGTTGTTAAATTATTAGATCATGTTGTAGTTACACTTGATTTATATAAGAATGAAGAAAAACTCAACTGCATGTACCATTTCCTTTATGCTGTTATAAGACCTGCAGGATTACTTGAGTCTATGAATATAATTAATATAATAGATAAGTGGAAATTACAATTATTCAAATTGCATATTGATCGTAAGAGGTTAGAAATGTTGTAGTATTATAATTATGTATTAAATACGATACCAAATTTAATTTTACTTAAAAAAGTTAATTGTTTCATTTATTTTTATTTTATTTTTCTAATTTTTGTTGTATTAATTTTATTTTATAGAATAAATATAATGACTACTATTTATAGTATTGAAGTAAAACATGATGTCTATGAGTTCTTGCAACCTAGTTTATTATTTAAAAATTAAAAATGAATGCTTATAATAATATTTATAATAATTATAAATAGAAGAGTTTATTTTACAGTAAACCAATTTATTAGTATTCTAACTTAAGTTTTTTTTTTATAATTAGCTTTGATTTTAATTATGAATACTAAAATGTTATAAATTAAATGTATAATGCAGAGCGAGCCAAATATCTAAAATTTCAATTGAAAAGGTTCTGTTTTCTAGATAGTAAATGCTCTTGATGTTGTAGGTGTCACTACTGACTTTTACGAGTCAATAATAATAATAATGTATTTAAGAATTAAAATTTCAGTGATTAATGATGATTTGAGTTTGGAAGTTATAACTAGTGCTCTTGATACCCAGGTAACCGGGTTTTATGGATATTACCCGATTTACAAAAATTCGGGTACCCGTTATGATTTGTATACTCATTATTAGAGCTGGGATTTGTATGTAAATACAGATTTCTTTTAAAACATGATAAATTTGTTTCACATGATTTACAATAAATCAAGAAATATTTAATTTTAAATATTTTTACATATTCCATAAATTTTGACAACAATTCCAATATGTATTTATAATTCGATAATAGTAAGTGTATATAAGAATATGAAAGTATTAATAACTAGACTTTAGTTTATCTTATCTGTTTCTGTTCGATAACCATAGCTTAGTGATCTTAGGTATGTTAAGGTATGTATATCTTAGGTTATATTTTTATATTTTCTTAGATATTTTTTATTCGAATAATTGTGTAATGTATAATTTAATACTGATTACCTCTTGAGTTAAGACTTAACTAAACCGTTTACGTACATAAAAAACATTGGGTACCCGAAAATTTTGGGTAATGGATACCCACTACCCAAAAACATTGACTACCCACAAAATCGGGTATTACCCAGATAAACGGATATCTGGGTATTACACACATCAAATCAAGAGCACTAGTTATAACACTAAAAAGCATTAAAATTGATTGCATTATTGTTGTAAAAAATATCTAAAATTGTATAATTACTGTAGAAATACCCTAAATTGCACTTAAAAATTGCATTAAAATAAAAATACATTAATTATTTACCTAAATAACTATTTTTTTTTTTTTTTTTTTTAAAATAATTTTACAAGTATTTTTTCTTAAGACTATCATATAACGAATGTTCTTTTATAAAATAATTCAAAATAAGAATTCATAAGAGGTTTTGGACTGGCCTTCTAGGAGCCTATAAATAAAATTATCAACATTGTATTTAAACTATTTTTTTTTATACATATTTGTGCTTGATTTAAGTTATTAAACTTGAAAGATCTACGATTTGAGAACAGCGAGTTTTGCAATTCGTGCATCATCTCTTATCAAATAATATTTCCACCACTGCCATCACAATATCAACGAAGCACAAAATAACTTTCAATTATTATTTATTATTATTATATTATTCTGACATAATAGTATATTAAAATCTGACACAGCTCTCACCGTTATGGCTTAATGATGATACTTGGAAGTTTTGCATTCAATTAGCAATCAAATAATACAAGTTATTTTTTTTTGAAGAATTCAATTTATGTTTTATTAGAATTTTTTTTTTAGTTATTTGAAGAAAAATATTTTTATAATTTTAAGTAATATTATTTAATTATAATTTCAGTTACTAATATTTAATTACCAAATATTAGGTTTTGAATGCCATCTTTATTAATCACATATTGTTGGTATATTACTTTAATAATTTTAAAAAAAATTTAATGAATGTGAAAAAATGAACAAAATTTAATCATAAAGTTTTCCTCGTTAATGTTTTAAAAATATAAATTAAATTTGAAAGATAAACTTATTGGTTATGTCAAGAGCTTATATTGTAATACAGACAATATTGGCTTATTAATAAAATAATCGCATTTATCATTGAAAAATATGAACAACAACTTAATAAAATATAGTAAAACAAGTTTATTAATTACGGTAAAATATAAAAAACTAATATTAAAAAAAAATCTTAAACTTAAATTATTTAGATTTAATCAGATATAGTGTTCTTATGATTAAGTATAGTTAACAGAAATACTACTCAGTCGCTCGATGAATTAGAATCTCTTCGTTTTGATACTGTAAAAAAAAAAATATATAATATTGGTTCAGCTTATAATAAAAACATTTTTTTCAACTCACAGTCATTCATAACCCTCTTGTTACAGTTAGCTTTTGAATTCTTTTGTTTAGGTATAGCACCACCAGATGGGTTTAACAGTAAATGAGAATTTTCTGTTTCCAAGGCCAATCCTGGACGATTTAATCTAGAACTTAATTTAATATATTTATTGTTATTAAGTATTAAAGATAAACAAAAATTTAAGATAATAATAATTAAATTGTTTTACTTATAGAAACCATGCAAAAAGGTTGAAGTTAAAACTTACAAGATAAAAACGGAGAAAAATAAAATTAATCTTGTGTTATTCATACATCGCTACTCTTACATATTTTATATACTTGACATGTGTTGGCAGTGATGTACATATGGGAGGGGTTATTGGGCTTAAACCTCCCAACACCAAAACAAATAAGACAATTGTGATATTATTGATGACATGTAATATATTCATAGTTTCATTGTTAAGCTTTAAACTTAATAAAACTTTTGTTAGTTTACCTATTAATATTTATATCGGTTTTTAAGGAAAATAGGTAGTTTAAAAAGAAAGGTTTTTGTATTGGTTATTTTTGTTAAACCCCTTCCAGAGCTAGATTGAATGTACGCCACTGTGTGTTAGTATATCACTAAAATTATGCACTTTTACAGCCCAGGATGTATAGTTTTTTTTAAGAATATACGATGCACATACAATTTTACTTTCATTAATACAATTAATATTAATTTTTATTTTTATTTTTATTTTCTAATTTTAAGAAAACAATTTTGTGAACTAAATATATTTGGAAGTAACATAACTCATTTCATAAATTTAATTTGGTTATGTTTTAAATGCATTGACAATTATATAAAATATTTTAAATCAACTACAAAACTTACTTGGACAAAAATTGTTCATAGTTGTTTCTAGCAGAATTGTTAACATAACAATTATCAGTCCATAATTGTCTATTAGAATTTTGCTTATTTAGCTTGACTCTTGGTAGCTTTTGAACTGTATGTGATTCAAATTTTGAAGATGTTGGTGACTGAGCAGAAGCATCTGAGTGTCTTAATATTCTACCATATTGATTACCTGGAACTATAATATATGTTTCAAAAGGGCCTGGTTTTCTAGAGAAATTTATTGGGATACACAAATGTCTGAGTGAAGTTTATAGCAGCAAAATATTAATTTTGACAAAAATTATTGATAAAAAGGTATTATCATGAACATGCAATGATCTACAAAAAAGGATTTTGTTTTTTAATTCTATATTTCTACGCTGCAAAAATTATACTTTTTATCATTCTTTCTAAACATAGATGAAAAAAAAAATTCAATTTAATATGTTCAAGATTGTTTTTAAAATATTGGTATGTAAATAAAATATTTAAAAAAAAAATAAAAACATGTTAAAAAAAAGAAAATGAATGAAACATTATTAATTTAAAATTAAATTACAGTAAAGCCAGACCCTTGATAATCCAGACAGCATATAAATCCATTCATTCGTAAATACAATGAACTTATGTAGTTTACTCGGAATTCCTGGAACTCAATTAATTCATAAAATATTGTTATCAACAAAACCAATTCCGTCATTTATAATTTTGTAATTTAATGTGAAATTAACATTAAAATCTTATTCGTTTGAGTAGGTAATCTAGAAAAACCTTCAGTAATTCAGATGAAACGGTAATCCCAACGATGATCGGTCTGAATTTATCCAAACTATCAAGGTTTTATTGTGTATAACAATTTATAAATTAATAAATATACAGTGTGTTTTAATACGAGCTTTTCAAATTACTAACAAAATATTTTTAAGTGATTTATAATATTTACTATACATAAATAAAACCTATAATAATAATTATATAAGTGTAAAATTACTATAATTATAAATATTACCTGATGTTTGTTTGAATAGATTACGCTTAGATTCAATATTAGCCGATTTTGGGAAATTAGAATGTAATCTATCAGATGGAGGCAAAAAAACATCTTCATCCAAATTGTTTATTATAGGCAAATCTGAATGAACTTTCTCACATTTTATCTAAAAACATCAATACAATTTTAACAATATAAAAACTAAAATGTCTAATATATGCCTTGAAAATTGGCAACTACCAGTATATCACTGATGAGGTTTTTTAACTTCATTCATACTCTATAATAAAATATTAAATAGGTATTATTAAAGTACAATCATTGAAGATCGTGAGTGAGATTTGAAATTCAACATGCATGTGTAAGGCAGCAAATATTTGCGGTAGATTAGAAATTATAATCATAGATGGGATGAATTCAAAATATAATGGTGGTAATGAGCTAATAATTTTCATAACATTAACTATAAAAATAATTTTTTTTTTTTTAAAAAAAAACAATTTAAAATATTATGCAGTAAATAAAATATTATTTCAGTGTTTTTAAATTGATACTTAGTAGATAATACAATACATAATGATAGTAAAATAATTACTTGATGATTTAATAGTTTTTTAATAGATATCAATTCTTCACAAAATTCACATGGTAATTTTTCCACATTTGTTTTATCACTATTGTCATCATCATCTGAGCTTAAACTCAATGTATTCAAGTTGATTTCACTATCACTGCTACTACTGTCTAGATCCAAAGGCAGTACAGGAAAATTGTCATTTTGGATATTGGTACATTTATTTTTTGTACTTAACACATTATGAAATGTAACTAAATCAGGACGACACCCAGTCTATAACAAAAACAAAAATTTAATTAAATTTATCTTATAATAATATTATAATAGAGTTGGCATAAACAATATAATGTACTATATTTTATAACTTACTTCATGCAAAACTAGATTTTCAGAGTCTATCATTTTTTGACAGAATTCGCATGGCAATTGAACACCTCTTAACTCATCAGAATAATGGTTGTATTCATTTGTTAAACCATTATTGATATTTGGCGATTGATTATTATGAATAGAATGAGCACCAAGTATAGGTAACTCATCGTCATCTATTAAATTTTAACCGTTTAAATTGTATTAATTTAAATGAATAATGAAACCTTAAAATATACAACTACAAAAACAAAGCATAATTTGATAAAGCAGAAATAGTGTACGAATGAACAATAACAATAAAACATGAAACTATTACCAATAAAGGAAATAATCAAAATATAAACAGTACTCATAAAATTTGAAGAAAAAATAATTATATAATTGATCAATATAAAATGGTATTAAAAAGAACAAAAAATAGTAATATACTTTTTTTTATTATAATACGACTGATTTAAAATACTAAATATAGTGATAACAGAGAAGAATGCACAGTTTTAATATTAATATAAAACCAATTGTTCATAACACAATTTAAAAAGTAAACACAAAAATGTTAATAAAATTATTATACCTACCACTTGTGATGTCAATTATAGACATGTTCTGTTTTGGATCTTTATGGGTATTGTTGTTGTTGTTTAATATATTAGTTTGTGGTTGATTATTGTTACGTTTAGCTGGTGGTGATACCCTGTGATTGGTCATAATTGGTCCTTTTAGTCTTAATGAAGGCATACTTGTAGTTCTTGTAGTAGCTCTTGTAGTTTCATCTATAGCTATGTTTGGCACTTTTTTAATTAATGGAGGATAAGCTGTTAAACTTTCAGGACTATCGTCCAATAATGGTTTTGCAACTTAAATCAAAATTATAGTTTCATCATATTAAAATTTCTAATACTATACAACATTTTCTTACCATTAGGATTTTTTTTAAGCTTATGACTTTCCTTATGAGCCGCAATAAATTTTAGCATTATAAATTGTCCACAATCGTTACACCATTCTGTGCGACTACTGCACATATCTAAATGTGCAGGTAACATTGAAGCTTTAAGATCAATTTCACAAAAATTACAAATTACCAAACGATGTGGACAGTCATGTAACTAAACAGTATAACAAATATTAATGTAAAAATTGGAAAAAAAAAAAAGGTACTGGTCTGTTATCGCCCCGCTACGGGAACGAAAAATTTTATCGCCCACGCCAATTACGAACGCGGCGATTATGAACCATATCAAACACATTATTTTATTTATATCTACGACAATTGAGGCTTCATCGCTTTATTTTATTAGTTCAGGTAATTTTACTTAGCAGTATGTCCAGTATGTCTAAAGCTCTGCCCGTATGAGTGTCAAAGTATTTATTGCAGTAGGTAGTTGAAAAATGAATTTAAAAGATTTGTATTCCGAAGTCTCTAATGAAGATTCTGCTATTAATTTTCTCCAAACGAAAAATGTTTTATTACAAACTCAAAAGTGCAAAAATGACCATAAAATGATTATAAAAGGATCTCGGTGGCGTTGCCAGAGAAGAACTTGCCGAAAAGAAAAAGGTATAAGAACCAACAATTGGCTGAGTGGTTCAAGATTACCAATACATAAAATAGTATATTACATATACTGCTGGGCTTATGAAATGACCTCTGTATCGTATTGTAAACGTGAGTTTGGAATGAGTAAAAGCGCCGTTGTTGACTGGAATAATTATTTACGTGAAGTGTGCGTTTGGAAAATTGAAATTGGTAATAAAGAAATTGGTGGTCCTAATTTAATTGTGGAAATTGACGAAAGCCTTTTTGTACGTAGAAAAAACAATGCAGGTCGTATACTTCCTCAACAGTGGGTATTTGGAGGCATTTGCCGAGAAACTAAAGAATGTTTCATTGTATGTGTACCTGATTGGTCTGAAAAAACTTTACTACCATTAATCCAAAAGTTTATTAGACCAGGGTCCATAATATTTTCGGACAGTTGGAGATCGTACAATAAAATTCAACAATTAGGTTATCAACATAATCAAGTCAATCATAAGTACAACTTTGTCGACCCCTCTACTGGAGTTCACACCCAAAACGTGGAAAGAATGTGGGGTGCTGCAAAATGGGGCAACAAACGACGTCGCGGAACAGCTCGAAATTTCCTTGACTCATACATGGCAGAGTATATGTGGCGATCAAAACTTACCAATCAGAATGATCCATTTGAACAGATTTTATTGGATATCTCAGCATTTTGGCCTCCATCATGATACAGTAATTATTGTAATTTTATTTTATTTTATCTTATTTTATATATTTATACATATTTTTTTTAATGATATAATTTTGGAAATAATTAATGAATTAAAGAATTAAATTGATGATTTTTTTGAAATAAACGATTTTTTCTAATATTTCTATACACTATATGTAGCTATATATATATATTTCAATTTCCATTTTAAATAGTGTAGCCGCGTTCGTAATTGGCGGGGCGATAAAATTTTTCGTTCCCGTGGCGGGGCGATAACAGACCAGTACCAAAAAAAATGTATTACTTTATGAAATTCTAAATTTATTGCTTCGAGTTTTTCAGTACATGCATCACAAAAAATATCTGCATGCATTGTTTTCTGATGTTCTTCAAATTCAGAAGTTAAGAATGGTTCATCACACTTTAGGCAAAGTTTCAGGTTCCGATGACAGTATGCTATATGCATAATATGATTACTGAATGGGATATTTCTTCGGCTAAAATCATAATAGAACATTATGATTAATAAATACTATAATAACTTATATATATTTATGATAATAATAAATATCAAAATAGCCATAAAATTAAAAATACCTAAAACATAAGATCATAGAAGTTGTTAATAATTGCATTAATTACTATTTTAGTATATACAATATAATGAGGTTTTTTTTCTATTACCCAGTAAATTAGTACAACTTTGTATATATACAAAAAACATAATAATTGTATAGTTACATATAATTTTGAAAAATTAACACAGAATTTATAAATAATATCAGTTCATAGTTAATACTATAGCACAAAGAATGCAAATTATGAGTAGGTGGTCTTTTTGAAAGTATTGGTTATTAAATGTATTTCAAAATAAAAATGTTAAGTCTATTTTTTATCATTTGCTCAAATAAAATATACATTTTTATAATAAATAAATCTAATATTTTCAGAAAATATATACATGAGATTTCTTTTCAAAATTCAGTTTTCACCATTTGAAACAAAAATTAAATATAACAAATTTAATAAGAATTGTGTAATTAGTACACTTAAACTTGCAACATAATAATATATTTATTTGTTATTCTTAAAAATTTGTAAAAAAAAAAAAAAAACATTTGGAAAAATAATTTAAACAAATATTGGTACTCCACTGATTTATATTTATTTAGCTATCAATTCTCTCATATTTAGTGATACATAATATCACAGTACATTATGTACAAAATAAATAATATAGCGATTAAAAACTCAATACAGTGCTACTACTTTTCAATGATAATATTTAAATGGCTTATTGTTGGATTAACTTGAGATAATATAAAATCTTGAAACTCTTTAATCCTTATTTTTATTTATAGTTTAAATACTTGACATTTAGATTAAGATATGAATATATGAGTAATATTAGTAATAAAATACAACAAGTAGTTTACAATAAATATAATTATTAATTTATACATTTTTAGAGGTATTTCTTTAATGGTTTTAGTTATAATCAGAGACATTATCAGCAATCGTAAATTTAAGTATTTGATATGGTAAAAATATTATTTTCTCATTTAAATAGAATTATGATATAATATATAATATTCATGTGATTTTAATGAATAGGTAAATATTATCAATCATAATACTCAGAATTAAAAATTAATTTTTTAAAAGACTAGTGTGATGACATTCAAATCTGATATATAATTGTGCAATTCAACATAAAAAATATAATCCTCAACAAATGTTCTCAGTTTTGAACCGTATACACTAGACAAAACATGTAACTATAATAATAATAATAATAATAATAATTTTAATAATAATAATACTGAGTAAAAAGTGGTAGCAAACTATAATTATAATACTTACCAATTGAAACAATATTTTAAGTCTTCCTCGTTTTCGCTCGGGTTCATTTTGTAGATCAAGGTTTTGTAAATAATCTGAGAAATCACTAATCACTAATTATAGGAAGACGATTCTTTGTAATCGTCGCCGATCGGAACAATTCAACAAATTAGTTGACGTTATGGAGCACACTAAAACGTTACATGCGCTACACAAATACAACTTTTTCCGTAATTTACACATATATTTTTAATTGATAAAGTAACAAGAACAGCCGTATAGGGCGAGATAAGATAAGAACATCGGTTACCTAAATGTGGTGGAGAGGTTAGGAATAACGGACAGATGGTAACGGCCGCGTAGAGCATGTCGGTCACCAACAGACAGACTTTTATGACAGTTTACTGTCGCACAAAACTATCATCATGTAAATCCAGCTTAACCCGCGGAATATTAGCGTAATGTAATGTAGTACACGAGAGAAGAGTCTATCTGTGTATCAGGTGGACTGTGTGGTGAGGTTAGGTCCATGAAGATGATGCAAAGAGAAATAGTACTGTCACGTGCGAGATGAACACGTGACGTCACGGGTTCATCTTTGTTAAACGTGTTCGCAGATTTTCAGGCATTTGAACAATTCAACACAAGCAACCGAACGTGGTGAAATGACTGTCTTGGGTTTATCCGAGATTTTTAATTCGCCAAGATGGATTAATTAAAGTTCGTTTAATGACGATTAGTTTATCAACTTCATGCAACCATTAGCTGGTCGCTAACATAACATTCAAACTGTGCCATGTAATAAGACAAAAGCTTGGTATTTTCCTGTAAGAAAAATTATCGATTAAACTCAAATATTTTGTATTCTATATCACTATTTGAACCTAATGTTCGAAGTAGAATAGAATATAGGCTATAGTAAAACTTACTACATTTTAGAGTGCAATATTTAACGTATTAGAATAAGAATTATTTTTACAATTGTAATTTACATTATTTTTTATTAAGTTAGTTTTAGATATAAAATACATATAAGAATTAATAAAATATATTTATCGGAGTGAGTATTTCTTAGACCTAATAACAGGTAAGGTTTAAAGTATAGGTTTTAAATGTATTAGGTATATTTTATAAAGGCCCCATTTTTACAGAATGCAGGTTGGTCCTCCGCGCGGTAATATAGTAGTATTGCACGCATGAGTTTAAACGTAAAATCGTTAACTTTGGGAGGCTATAACTTCCAAAATAATCATTTCCACAAATTTTTTTTTGCACCATCGTTCTTAACTCGTCAAAACAACCCTTATCAAAAAAAAAGAGGTGCCCGGTAAACTAGACTTGTTTCTAATTATAATATAATATAATATAATACAATATATTATGGAACATTTCTACTTTACCAGACACCCCTTTTTTTGGCCATTTTTTTTTTTTTGAACTTAAATATTTTTTAACGAAAAAACGTTAGTGACATCAGAATTTGGCGCTCGAACTTAATTTTCGAGTTATGAAAATAGTTATGAATAAAGCAAGTAACAAACTGTATTTAAGAGTATTGTTAAAAAACATTTAACTTCAAAGGACTGTAACTTGAAAACTAAGTCCGAGCGAGTATATAGAGTATGATTTTGGACAAAGAGACCAAGAAGTTGAAGGAATGAGGAGACAACTGACAATAGATGGTGACGTGATAGGTGAAGTTGAGAGCTTTAAATATTTAGGATCTTTTGTTCAAAAGGACGGGGGCTTTGACATGGATGTAAAACATAGGATTAAGTGCGGGTGGATGAAATGGAGAGAAGCATCGGGCGTGTTATGCAATAAGAGAATTCCAATGAGGCTGAAATGTAAATTTTATAAAAGTGTAGTGAGACCAACTATGCTGTATGGTTCAGAGTGTTGGGCAGTTAACAGGAGAATAGAACTAAGTATGAGTGTCGCGGAAATGAAAATGCTTAGATGGTTGAGTGGAGTGACAAGAGAAGATAGAATAAGGAAGGAATACGTGAGAGGTAGTGTTGGTGTAGCGCCAATTGTGGTCAAGATGAGAGAAAATAGGCTGATGGCTTGGGCATGTGATGAGGCGAGAGGAAACGAATGCTGTAAGAGGGGTTATGAAGATGGACGTTGAAGGGAAAAGAGGAAGAGGAAGACCAAAAGAGAGATGGTTGGAGACTTTGGAGAATGACTTGAGGGCTGTCGGTGTGTGCAGAGGAGATGTGATTGACCGAGTAAAGTGGAGGTGTAGGACAAGGGTGGCCGACCCCAAATAGTTGGGAGGAAGGCGAGGCAAAAGAAGAAGAAGAGAAATGAAATTACAAGTAGTTAGATTAATTTCAAGTAAATCTTCAATTTTTAATATTATGAACGTAATAAAACAAAGTACATTTACATGAAAACAAAATTATGACTAGGCTGTGAGGTTTATTGTGATGAATCGAAAGCAAAGAAAATGTGTAACCATGAAAAAATTGAACTGTAAAAGTGTGTTTTAGATATGAATGAATAGTCTTGGTTTGAGTGATATGCCGAAAGCATTCTAAACTTCAAGTAAATAAAATATACATTAATAATAAATGTAATAACATTAACACACGAAATAACTCTATTCTTGGTATATTACAATTATTTTTTTTAGATATTTCCACCAACAAATTTTGGAACTTGGAATTAAAATTGTATTACTAAATACTATAGTGAATTTGAATGGCTAAAATATATTGTTTTTCGTAAAGCTGCATTTTATTTTAATTGTATCCATTTTACTAAAATTTTAAAAACTGAAAATTTAACCAAAATTGTATACAGTAATTGGAGAAAAGTATATATTTTATTTAAATATTTATTTACATCAGTTTATATTATAATTATTGTTTATAAACCATAAGCATAACGATAATATGTTGAACAATAAGAAAATAGGTTAAATGATAAAAAATATGTTCCTTTTCCATTATAAATGCATATTTTTTTTACTCTTATTTGTTAATTATTTTTTCAGTTGAATGAAAAATCATTAAAACATTCAAAAATTCTTCAATTTTAAGTTGTAATATATGTTGGTGTCTATACTATTGTCTATTATATTATTTATAATATTATTATTTTAGTACCATTTACTGTTTGTAAATCTTTACTTTCCTACAGAATATTTTACAGATATACATTATACAGTATATACAGTATACATTATTAGCCAAGACCGATAAAGGGTTTACAGATTTTTTAACAGAAAAATTAATTTTACAAGTTGAAACATTCAAAATAGAATAATTGTATTTTATTATTAGTGAAATTAAAGGCTGTAGAACGTACTCCATCATATGTAACAGAGCAAGGTAATATTCTATTACTTAGAATTAAGATATTAATACATTTTTACATAATTTTATTTTCATAGTATTTTTTTGTCCATTAGATTTTATAAATCAGAACAATGTTGTAGTGTATGTGAAAGATTGAATGGATTTTATGATATATCTAATGAGAGAGGAGCCAAACATATTTCTATTGAAATTTTTTTTGTTTTAAAAAATTTGCATTTCTAGTATTCCTCTCGTGGTACAAACATATAAATGTGCTATTTTTATGTTAGAATCTGCATCTGGTGTTCAAACTAAAATAAGAGACACTCAAACTGAAGCAATTTTCATTCATTGTATGGCTTATAAATTGAATTTGCTTATAACAAATAGTTGTAGAACCATTGAGCTTTATGTACAAATAATAATAAATATTTAAATCATACTTTTTTTATTAACATAACATTACAATTTTAATGATATGGAAGTAGTAAAATGTAATATGGATGTTTCACTTAATACGCATGGTCAGTAATAAAAGTTATCAAATATAATACTGTCATGTAATATGTTTCATGGTTTCTAATTTTCTGAACTTAATTGTATTATGAATTATACAAAATATACTTGATATTGATTGAATTATTGTTATGAATTTGTTTAGTTGTTATTGCATCTAATAAGAATCTATTATACTCAAAAGTGTACATGTTTCTGTAACAACTGGCGCTGAAGGATATTACATCCATAATCAAGGTTTTAACATGAATAAGACAAATTAATATTAAAAATATTCTTATGTTTTCATGCTATATTGGATGCAATGATAAGTCACTGTTTGATAATGTGTTCAAAAGAGAGTTTAGGGCTTGCAAATTCAATAGAAATTTCATTAAATTAAATTTGGATAAAAGAATAATGTTTATTGATCATTACCAAGTGAGTAAATTTTAACAAATACTTATAAATGGAATATAATAATTGTTTAATACAACTATAATTTTAATTATTAATTTATTTTATTAGGTGTTGCTGTATACTAATAAAGAAGCATTACATTGTGAAATGATTGTAGCTTTTAAGTGTACAGTACAGTTGGAACCGAATTTTGGTTTGGAAGGACTAAAAAAATTAATTTCAAAATAACTGTTTTCTTATAATCATAATTTACTTTAAGTAGCCATGATATTGGCTATATTGGCAGCGATTAGGTCGGAGTTGAACTTGATGCATTTTGTGCCACAAGCGTTTGTGAGACCATTGCACCATAAATAATATTGGAAATGTTGTTAATTAAATTACGTATTTAAGAAAATAGTAAAAAAACGTATAACTTCAGAGACCTGTAACTTGAAAACTAAGTTCGAGCCCCAAATTTTGACTCCGCTATCGATTTTAGTATACCAAACTACATTAATTAAAAAAAAAAAGGGTGTCCGGTAAAGTATAAATATACCAAAAATAAAATAACAATTTAAAATCAGGTAAGTCAAATTTAATTAAAAAAAAAAGTAAAATCACATACAAATTATAACTGCTATTATCTACAGTAAATGATTTGTAACCGAGTATAATGAATATTTTAATTTAATAAAATATATAAAAATTAATAAAGTAGGAATAGATTGGGTTTGTACTTTTGATAGTTGTTAAAATGAATCTTGATTTAGAATAGTTGATTGTGATTGTGGTTCATTTTGTTTCAATTCTAATTCAGATATAATCTAAAAAACTTTAGTTTTTGCAACGTGTTGTAAATACGCGAGAACTTTTTGACTGTTGAACACATTGACAAAAAAATTGATCCATGGCATTATATTCGCCTTTTTTTGAGTGTACTTGTTCGGAATTTTTTTGTTCAATGATATATTTCATTAGAGTAGTTGATGCAGTCTCAGGTGGTTTCAATGAGATAGTTTTTTTAATTTTTTTGTTGTGGTTGAACTGGAGAAGGTGAACTAAATGATGTTTCTACATTTTGAATACAATTTTCAAATGGAACAGAAGTCTTACCTTCAAGTAAAGTTCCCACTTGAATTTCCTCATGATCCTCGAGTTGGCGACATAAGTTTGCAAATTCACCTTCAGTTTTTCTTTTTTTTAAAATATCGTGGACCCAAATTTTTCTTTTTTGATTAGACTTTTTGAGTTGATATTCTTCTATATTCTTCTTAATCTAATAAAATTGCTATAATAGCAAAATCTGACGATGAAAAATTATGAAACATACTAACATAGGCGTAGCCAGACTTCTTGTTTAGGGTATGCAAAATTTGACTATATATTCGTATATATTACAGAAAATATTGAATCAATAAATTTAAAAATGCGCGTCCAACATAGTGTTATCAGTTTGTCACTTGTAGGTATTTGGCACTTATTATTTATATATTATATAATTAAACCAAGGTTTTGGCAATAATTTATTTTTTTTCTTGAGTGTTTAGAGTATGCAGTGGCATACTCTGCGGCCCCCCTGACTACGCCTATGCATATTAAAGTTCTTTAATTAAATATTACTACACTGAATGACTGAACTACACTAAACAACTACCTGCGTATGTATGTAAATATTATTTTATAATATTGTTGTATCATCAATAAAATATGGATGGTACCTAACATTTAATTTAGTTGGTCAGCAAACTCACACACACATACCACCTTCAAGGAATGCTGACCAGATAGATGGCAATAGAATAAAACGCCGCCGGAAGGACGTGATGGGGGTTCGTTCTACTGCCATCGATGCGGAGGACGGAACGCTGCCCGATTCACGAGTGAAGTGATCGGTCATTATTTTATTTTTGTATTAATTATATTTTTTGTTTTCTTTAATTAAAAGGTTTTGATTATAATTGTAAAAGGTGTTCATATTTGGTAATTTATCTATTTTAAGTATTTTGTGTGAGTATATGAAAAAGTTGGTACACTTACAAAAAGGGTATTAAAACTATATTGTATTTCAAACCTCAATCCAGTGCTAGATCTTATTCTTTGTCAGTTTGAGGGGAGAGTACAATATTGTTTAGGTGAAGATTAACTCACGCTCGAAACATCCAGTGCTAGATCTTATTCTTTGTCAGTTGTTTCGAGTGTAAAATAACTTTAGAGCCGTAAGGGAAAGTAAGCCTTTTAAAGAACCTGTTTTCGACTATCCTATTAAGCAGTGCTAGATCGTCTTCTTTGTCACTTGATAATGTAGTCGTCCGGGTCAATTATTAGGTTTTTCTTTACGTGCTTGTTTGACGGTTAGAGTGTCCAACAACCGACAAATACTTTGTTTTAGTGTTGTTATACGTCAAGCCTTTGCGTGGCGTATACGACAATATTATTTGGACGATTTTTCGTGCTTGTACGTGCTGTAACGGTTCGTGCCGTGCCGTAACAGTATGAATATGTGGACAATTTGTCGTTACGTTACGTGCGGTGACGGTCCGTGCCGTGCCGGAACAGTGTGAATCGGGCTTAATTAGCATTTATTATTATAGTATATCGCATTCCCGCTTAAAAAGTGACACAACTGAAAAAATGTGATTCTTCAATAAAGTTAATTGAAAAAGTACAACATTTTGTAAATCGTTTTGTAACTTCATAAGTTGGTCAATTTATTTGGTTTTTTGACTATATTCAATACATTATCTCCTATTTTCTATATTTTTTAGATTTTTTAAATTTTTTCTAATCCGCCATTTTTATTTAACAAGTGTCACTTTTAATTTGTCATTTTTTTAATAAAGTTTTGAATTTTGACGTTTTCAATGTAATTACTTACATGAAAATTATTCTTAAAGCTAATTATTTTATGGAAAGATAATAATTATTTAAAAACTAAAACTGTAATCGGTATTGTTTTCATTAAATATAATAAAATTTTATAAAGATTACATAATATAATAAAAGTATTACAAAACTGAAAAACCTTAAACTTAATAAAATAAAATAAAAACAAAACTGAAAAATCTTTAACTTAATATAATGTATCAAAACAAAACTGAAAAAATCATTAAACTTTTATGAACTAAACTTACAGGTAATAATATATTATGACTTAGTTATGTATAAGGAACCTTGTTTTCAAAGAATGTAATCTTAGTCTACTTTAAAGTTTTATAAAAATTTGCATAAAACTTCGGAATGTGGTTATTTTCTACTAATGTCAGCAAATCAGTCTTTTTGTTTTCTTTAATTTTTAATGGCGCCCTGTATGCAGGCTTTAAATCTGCTAGGGGTTGTGTTGTCGAGTTCCCTTTCCTGTTTAATTTAACTGTATGAAATTCTTCCGAATACGAATTCTTAAAATAAAACGTATGAATTGAATTCTTTCAATCTTCCACACTTTCTTGGGATAAACCTTCACCTGACTGAAATTGAGTTTGTCATTTACCAGTGCCTTAATTGCCGACAAATCTAAATGTGTCAACTCGTTAACATTATACGATTTTCCCCTTTTCTTTGCCATTCGTATTAGTTGTGCATACTGAGATGGTACATAAATGAGACCGAATTTTAATGAACTCTTAACTTGTTTTTCGATTGTGGAATGAACACAGTCCCCTTCATTCTATGTATGCATAGGCGGAGATTTGATTGAATTTTAAGGGGGGATTAAATGTCAGTTGTTGCAAAATAAGTACCTATTTTAATATTTTATACTACGAAATTTAATAATTTTGATATTTTTAGGGGAAGCTAAGCCCCCCCAAGCACCCCCCAATCTCCGCCTATGTATGTATGCCCAGTTATTAAATATTTATGCGTAATCGAGTTGATAATAATAATGTATCAGTAAAATGTTACATTATCAAAAGTGACATTTGCGCTATCTGTTGGGGAAAAATAGTAATAAACTCATGACGTTTTTGTACAATACAAATATGATATTTACTAAGACAACGCTATGATAAAATGGAAAATTACATTTTAGATTCTGAACGGAGTGATGGAATCTATTGGTTTTACAATGATGTGTGTTTTTTTTTAAATTTTTTATTTTTTTATTTTTGTGTCTAACGACACCTTTTTTGGCAGTAAAAATGCTTCAATTTGATTAAGTAGCAGCTTTTCTGAAAGGAAAGTGAATGTAGATGGTACTTTGACTAGTCTAAAATCCAACTTTTCAATACTTTTTAAAAAAATCGAAAAAAACGATGAAAAAAATTACGAAAAAACGGGAAATTTTACGTAAAATCACGTTTTTACAAATTACATTTTTTTAAAATGCTCTTACTCAAAAACCAAAAATCGCAACAACTTGAAATTTTCACCAAATCTTTATATTGACGTTTTCTATACATGGTTAAGTTTTAAAGTATTTTGTCATATTTTGACTTATTTATAGACAATTTTAAATTCTCATTTCTGCATTGTGTGTTTGATATAATTTGCTTCCAAATAAATTCCTATGGAACCAACAATTGAAAACTTACCATCATACTAAACTGTATAATAGTAACCCCGTTTCATAAAATTAGGTAAAATACCGATAAAATGTTAATTATAATATTATTTATTAATTTGCTTAATTATTTCAGTTATTGGCGGTATCTATGTGAGACCACGACTTACCCATTATAATCTATAATATAATATTAATGTACATACTATAGATATTTAATGATATATAATATAATATATTTATAAATCATTTTCGTATAATTCTGGAATTGGACGTAGGAAACCTCTAAAACATTTGCTAAAACGGTCGGCTCCGTTTATTATCTTCAGAGCATGGCATTCTTCGAGAGGATGAGACTATGCCCTTAATGTAATGAAAATATATTAGCTTCTTTTACCTGAAGTCATAATATTAATACTGTAGCGGATGGACCAGTGCTTTTTAGGAAAACCTAAAACCTCGGTTCATGAGATGATCAATTATTTTTAATAAACAGATGGATGATTGACTGGACTCTAGCAAACTGAACATATGAGTATAACAATATTATTGAACACCAGACCAGTCCATGACATGAAGAAGAAATACGAACGAACGAGACAACATTAATTATATGACAGATTAAATTAAACTTATTTGTGATTATAGTATGCCCTTCGTGTGCATTTTAATTTATTACAACAATCTCAAATATATTCCACGTCACGTTACAAGATCCGCAACGGTTACAATAATTATTATTTATTAAATATATAGATCGTGTGTATGATATACGCATTGATCGATTAACATAAAAATATTTCCATTTCTGTCGTGTTATAATTGTTGTTATAAAAGTGTTATCTGTTGAATAATAATAATAATAATAATAATAATAATAATACTAATAATAACAATAATAATAATAATTATTATATAATGTGCATAGGTGTATCATTTCCTCCATGATTTATTTAAATATACTCTACGCCCCGCCGCATCGTTCATGACGTGGGTACATTATCTTGCGAGCATGTATTTTATAATTTGGCCATGAAATGTTGTTATCTACTAAAATATTAGTAAGCTTTTCACCCTCGTTAAGGTTTATATTTTCAGTCTTTATTCATTTTTTGTGTTGTCCGTTCGTGGACTTTAACCGTGGTGTTACTCACTCACTCGTTCCGTTGACCGTCCGTCACTATATTAGGGAGACAATTATCAATAACAATAATAAACAACAACAATAATTTTGTCTGTCGAAACAATTTTTTATTCGAGCACTACGATGTAATTGCGTGATTTTCTACGTCTTATGTTCTCGTATGTAAATCAATTGAAAGCAATAGTGCATATTAATACCAGTTAGTTGAATTTAAAAAGTCATTGACATGTTTCTTTGTTATCACCTTTAGCAATGGCGAATAATGTATGCCTTTTTTTTTTATCAGTTTATTCAGTGCGAATTTGTGATTTTTATTTTCACACATCTTTCTGTGAGAAAATGTTTGACGTGAAATGCTTGCGCCAAAAGATTGGTTGATATTGTGCTGCTACTTCTCTGGGCGGTAATTTTGCATCATGGGAGCTAAAGATTCGAAACCAAGCTGCATAACTTATGAAGATGCAGTTAAAAGAAGTATGGTGTAAACATTATTTTGAACAAGATAATTGTAGCGTCTTAATATGTATTTAAAATCAATTTTTATTTTATTTTTTCATTGTTTTTGTTTTGGAATATTTAGTCAGTGATTCGGAACTCAAAAGACTGAGAGAAGCGTTTAAAAGACTGTCACCAGTGAATGGAACTATTACTAAGCATTCATTCATTAAAGAAGTTCTTGGTGATGGAGTTCCATTGTCAATAGCTGATGTATGTTTTTTAATATCAATTATTTGTTAATATATAATTTAATAATAATCAATATTATACAGTATGTTTATTCAGCCTGTGGAGGTACATCTAAAGGCATCATATTTAAAGATCTTGTTTGTGGTTTAGTACTTTTGACCCTAGGTACTAACGAAGAAAAATACAAGTGTAAGTTAAAATATCAATTAAAAATCACTTCTAACTAATCCTTGAAATTATTTAATATTTTCAGTTTTATTTAATTTATATGCTAATGAAAATGAAAATGTCATCTTACGAGAAGAATTTCAAAGACTTATACAAGGATCTGAATGTATGTTTGTATCAGAACATGTTAAGTTTTTATTTTCAGACGTGAGTTACACTTATCTTACATTCTCTGAGTATTTACTCTTATTATTCTTATTATATCTTATTATATATCTTATATCTTATTGACAAAATTAAATTTTTAGCAAGAACGTGTTAATTATGATGAATTCAGATCCTGGATAACTCAACACCCTGATGCGACATCTTTAACTCGTTGGTTACTATCTAAGCCATGTTCTGTTTCTCTGAGTAATGAGTTAGAAATGCCAACTTTTTATCAAACCCTTGCTGGAGTAACTCACTGTAAGTATATTATATGTTTTTGTATAAATTAATATTGGTCCTAAAAATAATGAAATGTGTAAATTCTAAATCTTAAACATTACTCATTTGCTAAATTTATTTAATTGTTAAACTACATTTTGCTCTTTATTTTTAATTTTTTAATTAAATATAACAGTGAAAATATATTAAATAATATTTTTAATTCTACAACCTTACTTTTATTTATTTTACTATTCTTTTTATTAAAAAAATGTTACCCATATTTGAAAAAGAACCAGTAGTTACCTAAAAATAATCAATATTGAAAACAACTTTTGCATTTATTTTTTTAAGAATGATGTAATACCAGATTTATGATAAAGCATTATGTTTATTTTAGTGGAAGAAACAGATATCATTGAATTAGAAAAATGTTATTGGTCATTAAAAGGAGAATCTTCATCTGGAAAATTGGATTTAAAAACATTAATTCCATTGATAAGTCCTCCTATGCCATTGAATGTTTGTTCTGGTTTGTTTGCTGCTTTTGATGAGAACATGGATGGTCATATAGATTTTAAAGAAATGGCTTGCGGAATTTCAGCTGCTTGTAGAGGACCTTTAACTGAGCGTCAAAAATGTAAATTTTTATAATGTTATAAGATTTTATTTTTTGTTTTTTTAAATAACTTTTAGAATTTTTATTTTAATGAGCTAATAATTTTTAGTTTGCTTCAAAGTATTTGATACAGACCAGGATGGTTTTTTATCAAAAGAGGAAATTTCTAAAATGGTTGATGTTATGCTTTTCATATGTGAAGATAATGTAGTAACACAGAATAAAGCAGCTACTGATGAATCAGGTATCATTTGTAATTAATTTTACTTGTTATTTTATGATTATAATATTTTTTGTTTGAATTTTTTAGTAAAAGAAATTATTGTAACTGATTTGATTAAACGTTCTACTGATAGAGGTCTTGCAATTGGAGAATATTTGATGTGGACTGTTCATAATTCATTACCTATGGATTTTTTAAATTTAATTTTTCAAGTAAATCTTTTTTATTTTCATTAGCTATGTGGGTTTTTTATAATACATTAGTTATTTAATAAATAATTTTCAGTTCTATAATAGATCCAACATACTTCTTATAGAAATTATTTAATTTATAATTTAATTCTCAATACATTTTTAATTTTTATGAAGTATAATTATTTAAAATGTCTTTATATTTGTTATACGTAAAATATTTTGATATAGGTTTGCCATATAGTGTTTGGTTTGAGACCTGTATCACGTACTGAAGAAGGAGAAATTGTTAAAGGTTGGTTAGACCGTGAAGAACGAAGAGGCTTGGCTGTTGGTCAACTTTGGTATTTAATTTCAATGGATTGGTGGCGAAATTGGAATGATTATGTTTCAAATTCTTTTAAAGTAAGACTGAATAAAAAAAAAAAATAATGTGTTTTCATGTTTTTGTTATAAACTAATTATTATGGATTTGGATTTTAGAACGGTTGTGAAATGTCTAGTTACTGTTCTTTTGAAAGTACTAGTTCATTTTCAAAAACTTCAAGTTTCAAACTTACATCGAAAAAATCTCAATTATCTCTTGAAAATAGTATTGCTCTTGATAACCCTTCTGTATGGATACATTTTTTTTATAAAATAAACAAATATAATTTTATATAATATTTTTATTTTTATATTTATTTATTTTAGGTGGTTGTGACAGGAATAACCCCTCTAGATCCAAGTACTGGTGGTCATCGTAGGGTTGGTTCAATTACTTCTTATTCGTCTTTACAAGAATCGTAAGAAATTTATTTTTTATACTTATAATGATGAACAAATAATAATTATTATAATTATTATAAATTTTATCTGTTTTTATACTGTTATTTATTATTAATTATTTTAGTCCAACACAATCTCCTATTATGAGTAGAAAAGTTAGTCTAAGTAAACCTGGTCCAATAAACAATTCTGGACTTGTATCTGTGTCTGCCACAAAAGTTACATCATTAACAGGTGAAGGAGGTCAACTAAAACGAAATATGCTACTACGTGGTAGAGATTTTCAGTTAGTTCCTAACTCTTTGTGGAAAGCACTTGTACAATGGTATAGAGGTTCACCTGCACTTCCTAGACAGGTAAATTAGAAATATATCTTAAATTATAAAACATTTTAGTTATAACTATTAATAATGTATTTGTAGGTTATTCAGTCTAATCGAGGTTTAGGTGAAACTGAGTTAGAACTTTATCCATTAACTTTAAGATTGTTAAAACATCATAATGGTAATTTGAACAATGGTTCTGGACCCATTACTAATGTAACTAGAACACCTACACCTAACGCAGGATCATGGTCTGGATTAGTTGGAGGATATGGTGCTGCTGCATTAAGTAAAATTAACTTTTATACTTATAATTGTTTTAATTTTATAAACAATAATTTATCATCTTTATCTTCTTAAGGTTCAACTGGTTATAATTATGTATCAAATTTAGTGAATTCTATGCCACGACGATACCTTGCATACACAGCATCCTTTAGCAAGTTATCAACTGTTAAACATGTTTATGATTTTCTTTGTACTAAACTTAAGTTAAAAGCAGAAGATATGAGACTTTGGCATTTTCATGATGAGGTTTGAATATTTATTTGATAAAATAGTTGGTTAATATTGATTTATTCTATCAAAACAGAACAATATGGTATTAATTGAAGATGAAGATCAAACACTTGAGGAATTAGGTGTTTGTGATGAAGATCAAATAATCATAGAGATAAGAAACAAAGATTTGACTTGGCCCGAAGAAATTGGTTCACTTTCTGTTAATTCTGGGGATAAATGCAAACAATGTAAGTGATAAAAATTGTTTTGTTATGCACATATCTTTAATGTAATATTGAAAATTGATGGTAAAATATAAGACATATTTAGTTATATAAAATTAAATATTGCAGGATTTGTTTTTAAATTAATTATTTTATATCTAATTTAATTATTAATCAATTAAATGAAAACTATTATCATTGAAAATGTTAATTTAGAACAAACAATAATAAAATTAATATTGTTATTTATTCTTAGTTTTTCATATGATAATACTATCTATTATTGAATAATATTTGTTTGAAATAATTTGTATAGTGCCTGCTGAAAAAGGAGCTACTGGTCTAAACAATTTAGGTAACACTTGTTTTATGAATGCTGCATTACAGTGTGTTAGTAATACTAGACTTCTTACACAATATTTTATCAATGATATGCATTTATATGAACTTAATCGGTATGTATTTTTTACCTTAAAAATGTGCTAAGAATTATTTTTCATTTGAGTTAATATTTTTAGGTCTAATCCATTAGGGATGAAAGGATGTATAGCTAAACGTTATGGTGATCTAATTCATGAAATTTGGAGAGGAACCGCTAAAACTATTGCACCACTTAAATTAAGAGTATATTTTACATATTAGTACTTTGTTAGTAAAATATTTAAAATTTAACATTTATGACTTCAGTGGACGATTGGAAAGTATGCACCACGGTTCAACGGTTTTCAACAACATGACTCCCAAGAATTGTTGGCCTTTTTATTAGATGGTTTACATGAAGACCTGAATCGAGTTCATGGAAAGCCATATTCTGAGTTAACAGATAGTGAAGGAAGACCTGATGTAACTGTTGCAGAAGAGGTTTGTTTTGAAATTTATTTTATGCTTATTATTTTTAATTATTAATTTAAATACAGTCAACTTGCCATAAAACCAAGCTCAATATAACAAATTAAACTGTTGTTACCTTGAAAATTTTGTTAGATAGCAAAAAATTAAATGTATTTTTGTCCTTTCAATATAACAAAGTTTTTTTTTTTTTTTTGACCAAAGCTCTTACAATATAACTAATTTTTACAATTTCGGAGCTTGATATTATGAATTTTATTTTTATTAATTTACAATACCAGTCTGCTGGTGTATAATGATTACGAAAAATATAAATTAAAAATAAATAGCTATTGTGGAGTTAGTTTTGGTTATTATCATACGATTGGATAATATTCAAGTTGAAAAATAACTCTACAACATCATTATGTGACCTCCAAATAAAGCAAAATCAGGTCTCTACACCATTTTAAACTATTTATAGAGACATGATATCCACGACAGTGTGTTTTGAACTTAGACAATGCTATTGAGTGTGTAAACGCAAGAGGCTATACACAAAAAATAATTTCTGATTTTTAAAATAAATATATATATAATAATTTTAATAAATAGTACATACATGAGTTGTTATTTAATTATTAAATAACTTATGTATGTATGTATTAATTTTTACTATCTATATTTAACTAAGCATATATATTTATATGTACCTATGTATGTATGAATGTATTATTGAATAATCGTAAATACATATTACTGGTGTGAAAATTTAAATTTTATTGATTTATATTCTTGATATAACATAATTTTTATGTAACTTTCGTTTCACCAAACTTGGTCTTTTTAAATTAGTTATATTGCGAGTTGACTGTATATTATTTTGTTTTTTATCAACTTATTGACAGTTATTCTTAATGATTAGATAATTAAAACATTTTTAGGCTTGGGAAAATCATATTGTTAGAAATAAATCAATTATAGTAGATTTATTTCATGGTCAATTGAAGTCAAAAGTTACATGTAAAGAATGTGGTCACGAATCTGTAAGATTTGATCCATTTAATTATTTATCTTTACCTCTACCAATGGAATCATATGTCTGTCTTCAAGTTATAGGTAATATTTTTATATATTATTAAGATATATATTTTAGTTTAAATAAAGATTGTAAACAGTGGCTATCTTGTTGTATGTTCTCTACCGGCAACATTGCGACTGCAGTATGTGCTCAGTTACAGGTACTAGGCTAAAATTATATTTAGATTTTAAACAATATATTCTCGTAATTAGTAGGATGATGTAACAGTGTTACCGTTGTGATATTTTACCATGAGACCCACCGCATATTTTAACGCAAGGATGTACGTTCGTAGTATCAATTATACCAAATCAAATACATGTGTTACATTTTACTGCATCTGCCATTATGGCAGTGTGGACAAAAGTTTGAATCATAATTCTCCATTGATGAGTGAACGTCATTGAGTGTTATTAATGAAATTCAAACTAATGTATACGTTTTATTTACTATCTTGATTTATAACAATCTTCAAGAGATGATATAATTTAATAACGTTAGCGAAAAAATGAACAATAAAATGAACAGTATATGACAGGTGAAACAAATCGGTATAATTTTATTTGATATCCATATGATTTAATTATTCAATGAACTGCACTTTTTTATTAATTTATTTATTTTTATTCTTCTTCTTCTTCTTCTTTTGCCTCGCCTTCCTCCCAACTATTTGGGGTCGGCCACCCTTGTCCTACACTTCCACTTCACTCGGTCAATCACATCTCCTCTGCACACACCGACAGCTCTCATGTCATTCTCCATAGTCTCCAACCATCTCTTTTGGT
Organism: Sipha maydis; assembly: GCA_034509805.1. Lineage (NCBI taxonomy): Eukaryota > Metazoa > Arthropoda > Insecta > Hemiptera > Aphididae > Sipha > Sipha maydis. Next base: position 90,212 of record JASXSY010000939.1, read on the forward strand.
CTTCCTCTTCCTCTTTTCCCTTCAACGTCCATCTTCATAACCACTCTTACTGCATTCGTTTCCTCTCGCCTCATCACATGCCCAAACCATCTCAGCCTATTTTCTCTCATCTTGTCCACAATTGGCGCTACACCAACACTACCTCTCATGTATTCTTCTCTTGTCACTCCACTTAACCATCTAAGCATTCTCATTTCCGCGACATTCATACTTTGTTCTATTCTCCTGTTAACCGCCCAACACTTTAAAATTTACCTTTCAGCCTCAATGGAATTCTCTTATCGCATAACACGCCCGATGCTTTTCTCCATTTCATCCACCCGCACATAATCCTATGTTTTACATCCATGTAAAAGCCCCCGTCCTTTTGAACAAAAGATCCTAAATATTTAAAGCTCTCAACTTCACCTATCACATCACCATCTATTGTCATTGGTCTCTTCATTCCTTCAACTTCTTGGTCTCTTTGTCCAAAATCATACTCTGTATACTTTGTTTTATTTCTACTAATTCTCAATCCCTTTTCTTCGAGGGCTAACCTCCACTTATTTACCCTATTATTAACAACTTCCAGGTTTTCTCCTATCAGAACTATATCATCCGCAAACAACATACACCATGGTATCTCACTCTGTATCTCCTTTGAAACCTCATCCATTACCACTGAGAACAGGTAGGGGCTTAGAGCTGACCCCTGATGCACACCTACTCCTACACTGAAACCTTCTGATACTCCACACCGACTCTTGACACTAGTACTCTACCCTTCATACATATCCTGGATCAAATTTACATACATTTTTCCCACCTTAAAACTTCCCTTGGCACCCTGTCATACGCCTTTTCTAAATCTATAAACACCATGCATAGTTTTTTTATTCTTTTCTCTGTACTTCTCTACTAATTGCCTTACACAAAATAATGGTTCCATTATCGATTTCCCTGACATAAAACCAAACTGGTTTTCTGATATTGTTATTATTATTAATTAGTAAATTTTACTTTTTTTTAGTATATACACAAGAACAAACGAAATAAATGTTTATTGAGTAATAGAAACTGCCTTTTTGTAGTACTCTCTGATTAAGGTGGTTCTAGCTGGTCGAAAACAAAGTTTTATGGCCTTGGGCTGCGACAAAATTGTGAGACTTTAGCCAGTTTGATTTAAATTCTGTAAAAATATAAAGTTTTTCTGACGTCTTTTCTAGATCTTTTACGATGCATTATTCTAAATATAAGTTTCTAATATAGAATATATATAATATATTATATAGTTTATAATAATATTGTCTAAAATATAAATATAATTGTAGCCTAGTACCTGTAACTGAGCGCATACTGCAGTCGCAATGTTGCCGGTAGAGTGCATACGATAGTCTAAACAGTTTGAAAATAAAGGTTTTTAAACTAAATTCAATAATGTTAAGCAAAGCTCGGTTTTTCTTGGTAATATTTTTTTTTTACTTAGTATAATTGTTGAACTTCTGCAAATGTAAATTATTAAAAAAAATTTGTTCTTTAAAATAAATAAGTTGAAAAATTAAATAAGAAATGTAAAGGAACCTGTCATAAGTTGTAATTTATTTTTATAATTTAAAATTACATATTATATTGCAATGTACAATAAAAAATCTTCATAATTAAATTATGATTTTTAATTAATATTGCTTAATCATTAATAAATTGTATATTATTATTTAAAATTAGTAATTAAACTGGATGGCACAGTTCCTGTGAAATATGGTTTAAGAATGAATGCTGATGACAAACATTCAGTTGTAAAATCAAAACTTTCAATGTTAAGTGGAATATCTGCTAATAATTTAAAACTTGCAGAGATAATTGGAGCTCAAATAAAAGTTAGTCACTACAATTATTTGGTTATTGTATATTATCGGTTTTGTATATTATTTTATAATTTTAAAATCATTAAATAATTATGCACCTTTAGAACATCATTGTTGATGAACAAAAAGTGAAGCCTGGAAGTCTATTATATGCATATGAGTTGCCTCCACCTACATCAGTGGGGCCGGGCTCAGAAGTGTCTGGTGATGAAGAACGTTTATCAATTTCTTCAACTAAATCTAATTCCCAAAGAGATGCTGCACAAACATTTACTACTATACAACGAACTGTTAGACCAGGAAATGTTCTTAGTAAGTCCATATAATATATTTTATGTGGTTAATACAGATTATTAAAAAATAATTTCTTTATTAAGGTATTTTTGTTTAAATATGATAAAATTAAAATATTTCTAAAAAAAATATATAAGAAACTATTTTTATTGATACCTTAAATAATAATCTATATTTATTTCATTTTTAGCTCAATCAAATGGTAATCGAACTAATAGCTTGAATGAAGACTTAACAACTGATAACACCGATGTAATTATTTATTTTTTATATTTATTTTAATATTTAAATTGTAATATTTATGTTTTATTTATTCTTAGAATATTGGAGGATCTCAAATGGATGCTGAAATAAATTTAGAAGAACCCATTAATTCTGCAATGGGTGATAGTGGAAATTGCAGTGCTAGTAGTTTTAGTTTGACTGATAGCGGTGATGTAATTCAACCAACTCCAAATTATGTAGTAGCACTACATAGGAAAATGGTAATGTGATTAAGAATATTATATATTTATTTTTTTAAACTTTATATATCATTTTTTTATGACTATAAAATTATGAGCACCTTAGTAACCTAAAAAAAAAACTTTAATCATTTCCATAATAATATATGGACAATAAGTAATATTTTTTTTTTTTTACTTATTATTTAATTATAATATCTACATATTTTAGATCAGACAAGATGTATATTTTATATCTGCTCATAAGAGTAAACCTAGTATTTTTGGCTTACCAATTATTTTACCATGCAATGAATCTACTACAAATCAAGATCTTTATCAAGCAGTTTGGCTACAAGTAGCTAGGTTGGTATCACCATTGCCGCCTTCAGAATCTACTGTACCCAATCATGCCATGGATTGGTAATTATGAAATAATTATTTTAGCTTAAAATTTAAGTCTGTCAAATATATAAACATGAATTGAATATATCTTTTATATGATTTGATTTAGTGATGATAGTCTTGGCTATGAATTTCCTTTTGTTTTGAAAGCTGTTAATAGAGAAGGTACACTTTGTTCATGGTGCCCGTGGTATAGATTCTGCCGAGGATGTTCAATTTTATGCTCAGATGCTTATTTTACTTTTGGTACAAATCATATTGCAATAGATTGGGATCCCACAGCTCTACATTTACGATATCAAACCTCTCAGGAATCTGTGAGTTATAATTAATTTAAATTTAATTTACATTCTTAACATTTTAAAAATATATTTAAAAGGAACATGAATGTGTTGGTGAGTCTCAGTGTTCACATACTGAACCAATAAGCCTTGAATCTTGTCTTGCGGCATTCACTAAAGAAGAACATCTCAGTGAAGCTGAAAAGTATTATTGTTCTGCGTGTCAGGATCATCAATTAGCTTCTAAAAAATTACAAATTTGGAGGTTGCCTCCAATTCTTGTGAGTCATATATTTCATAATATATCAGCTTATATCATTTTTTTTTTTTTAAATGTGCATAAACTTTTCTATTTTTGTTTTAGATTGTTCATCTTAAACGTTTTCAATATCTTCAAGGAAAATGGGTCAAATCACATAAGGTGGTAAAATTTCCTTATAAAAATTTTGATCCAACAGATTATTTGGCTTCAGTTCCAAAACATACTGTTTTAAGAAACAAAGAATTACAAGATACGACTGATAATCAAAAGTAAACCATAAATGAGCATGATATTTTATAATTTTTTATTTTATTTTCTAATTTGATGCTTACTAAATAAAATTACCTATTTTTTATTAGTGAGCAATATTTATCAAGTAATATAGAAGATTTAAAAAAGTCAGCTTTAACCTCAGGTAAGAATAGTTTATTATAATTTATTTAAATAATCAAATGTTAAGTTGAAGGAGAAAAATGTACTCCTGAATTCTATAACTATAGTTGGTCCCACAAAAGATCATGCCGGTTCTGCGCATGTAGAATGAAACTCGTCACCAGCACCCAGCGGCAGTCGGGTTGATTTGTTGTATCTCCTCCTGCGTCCCTCCATTTCGACCGACACGCGACGGTCAACGATGTATAGGCATGCGCTATGGTGTCACAAATATTGCTGTCGACGTCAAGCGCCGGAGCTACTAAGACAACGTTGAAAGGTGTTGTTGCCGTTTGGTGGGGAATGCTTGAACCCGAATGAGTTTTCGGCATGATCTCTCGTGGAGTCTAATATAATATTATTTTGTGAATCCATTTATCTTTCTTTTTTTTTTTTTTTGATGATCTATCTAAATTGTGTTGAAAACAGTTTTTATATTGAAAAAAATGAAAAATATTTCAAAAGTGTAGTATACAGTATGATCCTTCTTGATATTACCTAAAAGGTAATTTGTATAATTGTTTACAAAATATTACAAAAAGAAAAATAATATATTTCTATATTTGAAAGTTGTGTATATGTAATATATATATAAAACTATAGTTTTTATATTCTTTGTAGACTTGTAAGCTATAATTGTATCTATAATTAATACTTATTTACTATTTAATGAATTATGAATTAATTTGTTTTATTTTATTTAGATGACGGTTTATTAAATGTAAACAACCGCCTGAAAAAGTTAGAAGTTTCACAACGTAAAAGGTTAGAATCAACATCTCTCTTACGAACACCAATAGATGATAAAGCTTTGCAAGATTTTCATCAGCATAAGCTAGTTGGTGAATTTAACCCATTAGATTTGAAGTATAATTTATATGCTATTGTGGTATGTTATTAAATATTTTTATTTAATTACTTTTTATTATATATTCTTTTATTTGTATTTTAAACAGTGTCATTCTGGAATTCTTGGAGGTGGTCATTATGTATCTTATGCATGTAATCCAAATGGTAAATGGTACTGTTACAATGACAGTAGCTGTAAGGTAATATTCTTAATATTTATTAGTGTATAAGAATATTATTTTATAATTTTGATTATATGTTTATATGTTTACTGCAGGAGGTGACTGGTGAAATAGATACCAGTGGAGCATATATGTTGTTTTATGAACGTGAAGGTCTTTGTCATAACCAGTATATGCCCAATGTTTCTGGGCGTATCCCAGTTGATGTTAGAGACTTAGATCAAGATTTTGATTCAGACTTAAAAAAAGTTTGTACCATAATGTGATCTTATTTGAGCTTATATAAATTTATAAACCAATGTAAATGATTGTTATATTTTTACACGAGCTTTATCTGTTATTTTTATTATTATTATCTACATTTTATAAAAAATAAAAAAATGGAAATGCCATAACAATCTAGTAATTTTACAGTGATCATGTAAAATTTGCTGGTGTTGCCATTAAAAAAATAGTTACCAATCATAATCACAGTCTGCACATTTTTGTTTGTATATTGCTGATAATGCATTCCATTATATAAACTACTGCATTAGTAGTTTAAATATACTTAAGAAAAATAAATATTAAAAAATAAGATCAAAAATGTTGGAACAATTAATATTATGTTATTATTATGATCATTAATATTTTATATTATTATTATTTTTATTATTATGATGATCATTATATTATTTTATTTTATTGCTTGTAACTTTGTGTCTTTACATTGTTTTCTAGTCTGGTAGTGCTCCCATCTAAATGTTATATTAAATATACAACATATAATTATATATGAATATTTTATTATTATTATTATTATTATTATTATTTTGTTATATTATTTATGTTATGTTACTGAAATAATTATATTATCTATTTTTATTTATTTAGACTATTTACATAATTGTTATGAACAGCAGATTTCTTATTATAACTACTTATAAAATATTTTTATTAGTAGTTGTTTTTAAATCTAAAATGAGAACTTTGTATTAAAATATTATTATTTAGTATTAATAATGAAAATTGCATATTAAAAAATTCTTGTTTGTCATAAAGTAAAGATATATTATATAATTAATTATTATGTATTAAATAAACAGTTGATACTAGAGATTATAGTCGTGAACTGGTATTAGAATACATGGGTATACACTCCAGCTAAAAATATATTAAATCTTACGTTTTTATAACATGTGTATTTAATTCCCTTGTGTTTTAGATGAATTCAGAACTCAAAAACCATGTTTTAAATGTTTGATTTGTAAATTTTTACAGTAAGATCAACACTTTAGACAAATGTCTTCAACTGTATTTTTGTTATACCATAAATATACTTTATATTTTGCTATTATTTAAATCAATTGTTTTTCACTTATTTATTAAAATAAAGTTATTGAAAAAATTCACACTTGAACTATTAATATAATTTCTCAAACCTAATTCAATAATTTATATTTCTTTTTAAAAATAATTTATTTTTTGTTTTTACCTAAATGACATTTCCTGTGAGAGTGCTAGAATTTTTAAATTTGATTTTTTAATGAAAATATAAATAAGATGGATTCACACGCGTCAGTTATGATCTTACGACTAATTCATCAAAATTGATAATTAGTAATTTAAAAACTATTTTTATTTTGCGTAATTTTCTAATGATTGGTATCGCATCATGTTAGACAACAGAAACGTGTGAGGTTATGTTAACAATGTTAAAAATTTTCTTTAAAATGGAATTCTCAATAAGTGAAAGTAATGATAATTTATGGTTTTAATTTTTGATTCTAAAAACTAATAAATGATATACAATGTTGGTATTGTTGTTAAAAATCGTGTAGGTGTTATTTTATATGAGAAAATATTTTTATTTTAATAGAAGAATCTTTAGTATGTAATCACATAAAACCACAAAAAAATTATTAAATTGACAAAAAATTAATATTACTGTAAAACTCGGTCGGGTAGGTTAGTAGTAGAACAATCACCCGGCAGGCGTGAGACTCGGGTTTGGCGGTTTGATTTTTGACGTTATCTCGCCCCTAAGAAGTTAACAATACTCTTAAAAAATAAGCTATTAATGGTATTTCTTCAAAACTAACGAAACATTTACATGTAGAATTAAAAAATATTGACCTAGAAACAACAACAACTAGCGATGTCGTATTATTTCAAAAAAATATTCGTTATCCACATACCTACGTGTGTTTATCCAAAACTACCAAATAACATTTTCGAACTGCGCGATTCTTTATGTATATATGAAATAAAAACTAATGAAAAATTCTTTAGTTTTTATTGGTGAATAACAAACCCAATGAAATAATTGGATTTTCAACGATTTCAAATTTAGAGGCATTATGCTAACTTTAACATATTAAGCCAAATTTTAAAATTTTTGTCTATGTTTATTACTGATAATGAAAAAACATGTAGACTGATTAGTGGATAAATTAATTGTACCTATAGAGTAAAGACAAACAGTAAATTAGAAATTTGATTTACCGATAAAAATCAAAGGCGCCCGCAGGGAGAAGAAGGGGCAATTGCCTCTACTGGGAATTTTTTAAAATTATTGTTAATTTAATGCTACGCATAATAATTATAACATAATTTTATTGAGACACATTTATGATGCTTAGGAATTAAGTGTATTGTAAACCTATACATATAAGGTTTTTATGTTATGACATAATGTTGTTTTTTTTTTTTATTTAGGTTATGCTATTTTAGAATTAAAACACTAGAAATATATTAAAATTTAAAATAATCTTTTTGATTTGGTTTTAGAATTTCGATCTTGTCCCGCGTAGGATTTCATCCTGCAGGCGCGCTTGATAAAAATTGTTTTGTAGATTTTTAATAATGATGACGGATAGGTACATACTATATATTAAAAAATATTAATTATAATTTATAAATACTTATATTATACTTATTATTTATAATTTGAATAACATTGTTAATTATTTATGTCTATGTATTCACTATCGACTATTATTGTTTGAAATCTGGCAACAAACTTGTATATTCAATACAGTTTGACTTTTGGTTTTACATTTTTTTACACAAATTGATTTATGACTAACATGCTATATTGACATGCGTTAATTGATAAAATTGAATTTACAATTAAAAATATTGAAGAAATATTATAAAAAAAAAATATATAAATAGATTTAAGTTTTCTTATACAATACAAGTTATATGATTTGGTAAATGAACATTTTTACGTTTAATGTACAATAAACTTAATTTTTATACTTATTTTACATAATATTTATTATATTATATAAGTATTGTGGTATTACAAAATGATTTTACATTAATCTTCTATAGAAAATTTTAATACTTTGTACATAGAACTCAATTTTTAAAAAAAATATACATACCACTATAATTAACTGCAGTCATTTTTGAGTATCAGTTATACATTTTAAAAAAGAGAGTTAGAATTTGGCAATAAACTTTGAGTTATATTATTTATAAATCTGTGAAAATTAATGTTAGTAAGTTTTTAATTTTTAATTTTGTAATTTATATATTAACAATAATTAGGAAATTGTATTTAATATTAGCTTTAATTTGATTAAAATGGTAGTTCTTTTTATTATAATTAAATAATTATAACTCATAATAGTAAATACTTTTAAATTTGTGATAATGTAACTAATATTATGTAAAAACGTCAATTTTTGCTTTTATAAATAATTTTTGGATAAAATAACTACTTCAAACTTTAAATATAGATTGAATATTAAGCCTTAATTGTAATAGAATAAGATAAATGCTTCTATATTATATATAATTTAAACAACATTTATCTGGCATAATAAGTATATGATGCTATGTTTATAGACATCAATATAATTATTATAGAATAATTGTATAGGTTTTTTCAAAACATTACTTTTTTAGTCATTTAAGATTACATTTTTGTTCGAACTTACTAATTTTATTTAACTACAAACGTATTATTATACTTGTATGACACTATATTGTTTTTAACCGTTTAATTGTAAATACAATTTTTATTCGGTACTTTTAATAATATATTACTGTTTTTAAATATCCCCTGTGGAAAGGGGTGTCAGAATATTTCCACGGTTTCCACAGCCAGTCGTAAGAGGCGACTAATGAGGTTGCGTCAGGTCGACAGCCGGTGTAAAATTATGTCAAATAGAATGAGGAGTCCTTATCGATACTCAGGCGGTTTATCCCATCTCGGATGTGCGCGGGGACAACAAGTGAGAGGAAATATTATATCTTGAGGAGGAGGAGACCTGGATGTTGAAATGTGTGATACCACCCGGACAGCCAGTGTTCCACCAGCTGTTCCACCAGTTATGTGTGCAGATCTTCCCAACACGGGTAATGTCAACGGTGTTGGGACATCACCATTGCGCCCCGGGTTAAATCTGAGTCTAGGTATGAGGGATAGGTTTAAAGTGAGAATAGGCACGTGGAATGTTGGAACGTTGACAGGCAGAAGTAGAGAATTAGCAGAAGTATTGAAGAGAAGGAAAGTTAATATTTGTTGTGTACAGGAAACTAAGTGGAAAGGAAAGAAAGCAAAAGAAATAGGAGAGGGCTATAAGGTAATATATTCAGGTAGGACTAGTACTAGGAATGGCGTTGAAGTAATATTGGATGATGAGATGAAAATTAAGGTAGTCGACGTAGGAAGGAAAACTGATAGAATTATTACGGTAAAATTGGTATTCGAGGAGAAAGTATTAAACGTAGTAAGTGCGTATGCACCACAAGTAGGATGTGAAGAAAGTGAAAAGGAAGAGTTTTGGCGAGAGATGGATGAGGTGATGCAAGGAATACCAGGAAATGAGGATGCTGTGATTGGTGGTGATATGAATGGTCACGTAGGGAGTGAGAGGGTAGGGTATGAAAGAGTGCATGGAGGGTATGGTTTTGGCGAGAGGAATGAGACTGGAGAAAAAGTTTTGGATTTTGCAGAATCGTATGAGCTTGCAGTAATCAATACATATTTTAGGAAAAGAGAAGAACATTATATAACATACAAGAGTGGAAGAAATAGGTCGCAGATTGATTATTTTATGTGGAGGAGAGACAATATAAAAAGAGTAAAGGATTGTAAAGTAATTCCTGGAGAGAGTGTAATAACACAACATGGGTTGATGATAATGGAAGTATGGTGTAGTGGAAAAAAGATGAACAAAAGAAGGAAGACAGGGAAGGAGATCAGAATTAGGTGGTGGAAATTAATAGGAAACAAAGAGAAGGAGTTTATATAGAAATTAAAAGAAAAAGCTGTGTGGAATATTGAGGGAGATATAAATGAGGTTGTTGGTGAAACCAAAAGTAGTTTACCAGAAGACAAGGAAACGTGGTGGTGGGATGAGGAGATTCAGAGAGTAGTAGCGAGTAAGAAAAAGCAATTTAAGGTATGGCAGAAAAGTAGGAAGAGGTAAGATTGGATAGAGTATAAAAATTTATGTAAAATAGTGAAAAGTGCGGTAAGCAAAGCGAAGCTTAATAGGTATGATGAGTTATATGAGCGGCTAGGAACACAGGAAGGAGAAAAAGAAATTTATAGACTGGCGAAGGTGAGAGAAAAGCGATCCAAGGATTTCCAAGATGTCTGGTGTATAAAAAATGAGGATAAGAGAGTTTTAACAAATCATGAGGATGTGAAAAAAAGATGGAAAGAATATTTTGAGAAATTACTGAACAAGGAATATCCAAAAGAAGCTTTAGAGTGTATGTCATGGAATGAAGGATTGATTGGTCTAGTGGGCGAGGAGGAAGTGAGAGATGCGGCGAAGGCGATGAAAAAGAAAAAAGCGGTAGGACCAGATGGAGTACCTGTAGAGGTTTGGAAAATGTTAGGAGATGTAAGCATTGGGTGGTTGAAAAATCTTTTAAATAAGGTACTGATAGAGGGAAAAATGCCAGAAGATTGGAGAAAGAGTTTTATTGTACCAATATTTAAAGGAAAAGGAGACATACAAGAATGTGGGAACTATAGAGGAATAAAGCTCATGAGTCATAGTATGAAGATCTGGGAAAAGATTATAGAGAAGAGGATAAGAAGTGAGACGTCGAAATCAGAAAACCAGTTAGGTTTTATGCCAGGAAAATCGACAATGGAGCCATTATTTTGTGTTAGGCAATTAGTAGAGAAGTACAGAGAAAAGAATAAAAAAACTATGCATGGTGTTTATAGATTTAGAAAAGGCGTATGACAGGGTGCCAAGGGAAGTTTTAAGGTGGGCATTAATGAGAACAAATGTCCCAAAAATGTACGTTAATTTGATCCAGGATGTGTATGAAGGGTCGAGTACTAGTGTCAAGAGTCGGTGTGGAGTATCAGAAGGTTTCAGTATAGGAGTAGGTGTGCACCAGGGGTCAGCTCTAAGCCCCTACCTGTTCTCAGTGGTAATGGATGAGGTTTCAAAGGAGATACAGGGTGAGATACCATGGTGTATGATGTTTGCGGATGATATAGTTCTGATAGGAGAAAACCTGGAAGTTGTTAATAATAGGGTAAATGAGGGGAGATTAGCCCTCGAAGAAAAGGGATTGAGAATTAGTAGAAATAAAACTGAGTATATTGAGTATGATTTTGGACAAAGAGACCAAGAAGTTGAAGGAATGAGGAGACAACTGACAATAGATGGTGATGTGATAGGTGAAGTTGAGAGCTTTAAATATTTAGGATCTTTTGTTCAAAAGGACGGGGGCTTTGACATGGATGTAAAACATAGGATTAAGTGCGGGTGGATGAAATGAAGAGAAGCATCGGGCGTGTTATGCGATAAGAGAATTCCAATTAGGCTGAAAGGTAAATTTTATAAAAGTGTAGTGAGACCAACTATGCTGTATGGTTCAGAGTGTTGGGCGGTTCACAGGAGAATAGAACAAAGTATGAGTGTCGCGGAAATGAGAATGCTTAGATGGTTGAGTGGAGTGACAAGAGAAGATAGAATAAGGAACGAATACGTGAGAGGTAGTGTTGGTGTAGCGCCAATTGTGGACAAGATGAGAGAAAATAGGCTGAGATGGTTTGGGCATGTGATGAGGCGAGAGGAAACGAATGCAGTAAGAGTGGTTATGAAGATGGACGTTGAAGGGAAAAGAGGAAGAGGAAGACCAAAAAAGAGATGGTTGGAGACTATGGAGAATGACATGAGGGCTGTCGGTGTGTGCAGAGGAGATGTGATTGACCGAGTAAAGTGGAGGTGTAGGACAAGGGTGGCCGACCCCAAATAGTTGGGAGGAAGACGATGCAAAAGAAGAAGAGGCATTATGCTAACTACAAAATATTTATATTGTTGGTACATTTAAATCATGTCCAAAAAAATGTTTACAAGTTTCTACAATTCATTGACTTCATAATGATAATTACGTTCCTCTCATATTTTTTTACTACCAAACAAACATCGTGAAACTTATGTGCAATTATTTAAACATGTATTATATCATTGTAGTACCTATAAATGGTTTCTTATTTTCTATAATTTACATATTTTCATATAGATTTTGAATCCGCAATGAATTATGCTGTACAGCTTATGTTATCTTAAGTTCAAATTAAGGGATGTTGTTTTTTATCTTGGATAATGCTGACGGATAAAATACAATTACTGAGTTAAACAACAATTTTCAAACAATACAACTTTAAAATAAGTCAATTTTTAAAGTCAATTTTTGGGTTTTCTTTCTTATATCCAGATGAGGTTCAAGACTGTTTTGAAAATGATTTACAATCTATTTCACTTATTGAAGACGAACGAATTAATAAATTCGTAGAATACATATTGGAAACTTACACAACAAATACAAGTTTCCCTCCAAATTTCTGGAGTGAATTTGGATCAATTACAAATCGGACAACCAACAGTTGTGAGCCATTTCAACATTTCACTCTAAATTAAATAATCTATTTATAGATAGTCATTCAAATATTTACAACTATATTGTTGTTGTAAAAAATATTCAGTCTGAAACGTACATAAAAATACAAATTTAATGGACAAAAATAATCCCGTTAAATTTTCGAAAAAGATATTATATTCGAGAAAAAATGATTGAATATTATAATAAATTATCGACTAGATTCGAATACGTCAAAGCCGTTTCATTTAAATTTTTATTTGTTTAAAATAAGTAATTTACTTTTATAATTTTAATTTTTTTTTACTGAAGTGATTGAAGAATAATTTAATAATTATAATTAATACATGCATATATATACACATATGAGTGGAGGGGCGAACGGACTACAGCACCCTCCCCTATTGCACAAATTCATTATTATTAATTTTTATATTTACTCACGATTTAAAGGTGCTAACTGAATTGCGTCCCTGTTGTAATTTAATTATACATATATACAGTGGTGGTGTGAACGAAGTCAATTTTACGCAGCTGCGTTACGAAAAAAAATGGTGGGTGGGTGGGTATTGAAAGTTGACGTTTGTAATTGAGTAGAAATAGGAACTTGTTTTAATGTAATCGATTGAATATAAATTAAATTCACAATAATAAATAGCGCAAAAATGCCAACAGGTTGTAATTCGAGAATTGCTTTTTAAATCGTTCAATTAATTTTATTTCGATCATTAATTGTATATTAAGAACCCATCAGTTATATAAATTATTTATCATTATAATGAGTAATGATTCATTATAGGCGTATAAGTAGAAGTAAAATGTATGGTATACATTATGTAATAAATAAGATCATGGATTGTTATTGAGTTAATTACTGGAACTGTTTTTCAATTATATAATATTCTATTAAACTGATATTATTATTATCATTGATCTATATTTATTACGCAACCGGTAAGCTCTTGTCATTTGTTGATAAGTGTGTAATTGTTATCATTGTTCGTGTTATCTTATGTAATTTTTCCCAAAATATTTTGTTTTATGAAATATTGGGGTAATAATAAAAAAACATATTTTTCAGATTTAAATAAAAACAATTTTAAAATATTATATAGTTGAGTATTTGTTTATGACTTATCACTGTGATTAAATTATAACTTACCATAACTGTCTATCTGATGGAGGTAAGTGTTGCATAACATTTTTTTTTTACTATGGTCTTACAAGTTGAGAATGTTCAATAGGGCAAGTTACCGCTCAAGGAATCCCATGTGTGGACTTTAAGTGATTTCATTGAGCGACGCAAAGATTGGAATCAAGGAGATGAAATACGATTGGTCAATTATCTTCAACAACTGTCTAATGTAATAAATTTTTTTGTTTTATCCCCTTAAATTACTTATAATGTTTGTTATGATTTAAGTATGTATTTTATAATCAGTACCATATTCATATACATTTTTATTTTTGCATATCAGTATTTAATGTATCAAATAGGCTTATTAATAAATATGATAAATTAATATCAAGAAAAAAAAATAATAATAATAATAATATTTATTGACTTTCATTCAATTTATAAGTTTTATATACTATGTATGCATGTACTAAATAAAACAGTACTTCTAAATTTTCAGAAGATTACTCAAGGTGCTAAAAATACATTGAATGAGTTAGATGATTTGGTGTCTAGTGTAGATGATACAGCTGTTCAAATAGCAAATATCAATAATGAATTTCAGTTATTAGCAGACAAACAGTTTATAGAAAATAAAGTCCAAGAAGAAGATGAGACACTACAAATAAAAGTTGAAGTAAACATAATTTTTGTAATAAATTAATATTGGTTATTTATTTTTCTTATTTTAATTAAATGTAATATTTTAATTTAATTTAGAAATCTATTGTTTATGAAAAAAATGGTTCTGATGTATTGTTAAAAAATATAAAAGAAGTCCTTAAAAATAGTTTTGAAGCTATTGATACTCATTTTGAGAGAGTTACTGTTGTAGTTAGTGATTCTGATGATTCTGATGATGACCTAAAGTAAGGATTTTATTAATATAATATTCTCTTTCAATATTTTTTATCTGTGTTTATTTATTGCAGACATGAAGAAACTATATTAAGGCCACGAATATTTTATAAAAAACTAAATCTTCCTTCAATAAGTGGTAATATACAGTCACAAACTGCTCTAGATAATATGTCTTCAGATTCAGATTCTGATGTTGAACCAGTCAAAAGTGCATTTAAAGATCAAGTAATATAAAATTAATAATCTAATTACAATAATGTATTCTATGTATTAACATATAAAACATATATTACATTTAAACAAACCATTATTTTTTTTTTTAGGAATTGTTATCTAGTAATAATGCACCTGAAAAAGATTTATGTTCTATTAGTGAATCAAAAATTACATATGAGTTTAATCCTCATTCTGTAGATACTTATGATAATGTTGAATCAGCAAAACCAAAACCTATGCCTACTTATGCAGATTATGCTGAAGGTAAATTTCAGGCCTTGTTTTAAAAATATGAAATTTTCCTTTATCTCAGATACACCATGAATACTAATTATATTATCTCTACTACTACTCAACTTAATTTCCATATTTGTGTAACACGTTTACTGTGAATAACACTTCAAGGCTTTATTTTTACAAATATTCTCAATTGGTTTTAATTTAATTAGCACTGGGGTATATGTATTCAAAATTGATATAAATCAGAATCAAACGTGTTAATGTAAATATTTATAATACCATTGATTATAAATACTAGTATATCAATAATTCATATTTGCTTATACTTTAGTGATATTTCATTATTTCACTTAATCATGTTACCTTCTGGAATATGTTTTTATTAACAAATAATCATGACATCTGGTGGTAGTTGAAAAAATGGAAGAGTATCAATTTGAATACCAATAAGTATAAGCTATAAGGTACTAGTGTAGCGTGCGATCTACCGCTTATGTGTGGTCTACATGTGATCTACCCATTGGCTAGGCAAGCTAACGATTTTTTTTAACTCGATAAGTTAAATTATTTTAAAATAAAAAAGTTAAGTTATAAGTTACTCATATTTTTTTGTTAACTAAAGTTTTTGTTAAACAATAACTTTGAAAAAAAAATGTAACTTTATCAAAAAACCTACTTTTCTAAAAACCTCATTCAAAAATTTGTATTATTCTTTAGACGAAAATTAACGTAATTTATATATTTTTAAAAAAAATTAACTTGAATTTAACACGTTAATCTTAAAAAAAGTAACTAAATTATCTAAAACAAAATTTATTTTATGTGGATGATTTTTATATTTTATATTTCCAAAAACAAGCTGGTAGATCGCACGCTACACCAGAAACAAGCTAGTAGATCGCATGCTACACTAGCACCAAATAATCTATGTACAAAAAGTATGATAGCCTATATTTTATATATATATATATATATGTTCAATTATTAATTGTTATTAGTAATGGCACTTTTGAATTATTTTCTATTTTAAAAAATTCTTTTGTAAAATTAAAAATAAAAATATTAAGTTAAAATAAGAAAATATTTTTATAATAAATTAAAAATATCCTGGAAATTGTATTTTATTTCATTAATTTATACAAGTAAACTGTTATAGCAGATGATTTATTTAGTCCACCTCCATTACCCAACGATAATGATGAAGATGACTTAGACCATGAATATAATATGTTTGATAATGGCAGTAATAATTTGTATGGTGAAAGAAGCTTATGGGATGATAATGATGATGATTTATCAAATGAACCACCACTACCAATATATTCAGATGAACCACCCCAACAAATTACAAAATCTGATGATCTTGTAAAGATTGAAATACCAAGTATTCAACAATCATTAAATGATGAGTTAAGGAGACGCTTCCAAAAAGGTTATCTATTTTGATATTGACTGTTTGATAAGTAATTATTTTCAGATAAATATTAATTTTAAAATATTTTTTACTGTAATATTTTAGATAATTGTTCTCTGCCAGAAAATGAAAATTTGGAACCACCTAAAATAAAAGTTAGATACATTTTATTTTTTATTTAAGACATTTTTAATTATTTATTAACTTAAAATATTTTTTTATTATTTTATTAGTTACCAAGAGGAGCTGTTAATATACTTGGTGGATCTGATGTTAAACCATACATATCTAGTTCATCTCAAAATATTAAGTAATGTTATTAAAAAAAAAAAAAAAAAAAAACAATTAGAATTTAACTGTTATCTTTTATTTACAATAAATATTAGTTTGAATATATATGTATATATTAAATCAATATGTGTAATTAATTATAATGTTTTATTTTTTTTTTAACAGACAAGCATCAATAATTCAAACAAGTCATAAAATTGCTGAAGAAATACAGACTGATAATGTTGGCAATATTAATGATGAATTTAATATTTCAAAACAACTGTTAGATAAATCAAGCCAAAATCCTGCTACTTATACTCAGAAAAATTCAAAAATTGAAACTAAACAACCAAAAAACAATTTAATTTTTGAGCAAGAATCAGATAACGAAGATTTGTTTACCAATAAAACATTAAATGCCATATCTACATCCAAGCCAGAAATCACAACACAAACAGAAAATGTAACTAAAAATGTTAAATCATCAAGAACTATCTTTTCAGAGTCTGATTCAGATGAAGAAATTATAAATTCAAAATTATCTACCAAAGAAATAACTTCACATAAGAATAATACATCTAAGCTCTTAGATTCTTCATCTGATGATGATTTATTTAGTATTAAATCTGCTAGCAGTAAATCAATATTAAAAAATAATTCCAAGTTATTATTTCCTCAAGTTCATGATGAAGTATTAAATGACTCGAATCAAAAAAAGAATAAAATAAGTCTTAAATCAGAATCTCCCATTAAAGAAAAAAATGTTACAGAAAATTTAAATAAGAAAATTATTGATGAGTTAAAATCAAATATACAGTGCAGTAATGATAATATTGTTGAAAAAACATCACAATCAAATTTCTTAAACAAAAATATCATAGAATCCTCAAACACAGATAGTATAATAATAGAAAATAATCAAAAAACATTAAATTCACAAAATGCAAGAAAGTTAAATAATTTATTTTCGTCAGATGAAGATGATCTAAACGATGATATGTTTTTTAACGTTAAGGAATCTAATAAAAATAATTTAAAAAAAAAAGACCAAACTATTCTTGGTTCAACTAAATTAGTTGAAAATATTAATGATATCTCTTATGCATCAAAAGTAGAGTTGTTTGATTCTTCTTCCGATGATGATATATTTAATACTAATAAATCAAACAATAATTTCATACAAAAAAATAACAAAATACAATCTGTTTTATCAGAAATTAAAAAAATAGATATTTCAAAATCAATTGATGATAATGTTAAAAATGATCAAGTACAAAAGGCTGAAAGTGTAGATACTAACATTTTAACATATAAAAATAATACAAATTTATTTAGTCTTTCATCTGATGATGAAGATGATAACAATTTGCCATTCAATAAGAGTATTTCCGATAGGTCCACAAATGTATCTAATAATCAAACCTCAAATGAGAATACAAAAACTATAAGTTTATCATCTGAAGAATTTTCGAGTCCACAGTGGGATACCAAGAATAAAAATATTTTTCAAAATTCATCATTAGAAAATACATTCAATAGTAAAAATGAGGAGTTTATTAAAAAAGAGTTAGATATTGCTAAAAACAAACCATTGTCTATTTCTACATTAAATACAATTCAGAATGAAAAATCAGTTTTTTCAAGTAGTGATGATGAATATCTATCTTCTAGTTCTAACAGTCAAAATAAGAACATGATTATAAAATCAGAAGTGATTCATCAAAAATTAAACACATCCTCTGAAAATTTGCTCAAAAACATGAATCAAGAATTATTTAATAAAAATAAGATAGAAAATTCAAATAGCACACCATTGCCTACATCCATTGAAAATACAATTCAGAATAAAAAATTTCCTTCATGTTCAAGTGATGACAATGAACACCAAAATCTAAAAAATAACTCTGAAAAAGAAATTACAATCATTCATCCAACATCAGATATTTATACTGATTCAAAAATGTCTCTTAAAGATTCAATTGATGGCTCTTATTTTAGTTTGTTTAATCCAAAAATTGAAACAACAACAAAACTTCCTGGTAAATTCATTAATAATATTTCATACATCAATAAACTGATATTAAACATATTATTTATTTACAACTAAATAAATTGATAAATTTTTCATTAATTTTTGATAAATTTATATTTATCTAATGAAATGAAATGAAATGAATTAATTTAGATTATACTAGTAAACATTTCTATCAAAAATATTGATACAATTTATATTTATGATATTTAATTTAAAAACTTGTTTAGTTAATTATGTATTTATGTGCTAAAAAAATATCAACAACATTTTAAATTTTTTAGGTAAATTAAATAAGAATGCTGGTGCTTTTATAAATATTGCTGGTTTACTTCCCAATTCAAGTCCATTAAAAATATCAGATATTCCTCGATCAGTTTCATTAGATGAAAAGAACATTGATGATAATTTACCAACTAGTGGATCAAAACTTTTTAGTGCTGAAAAAGTAAACATACATCTATAATTTAATGATCTGTTCTGTGTACTTGTATTCTTCATTTTAGTTTATGACTAATTACATAATTTAAAAATGTTATTATAGGAAAGAGTAAGAGTTCAAGTAAAAAGGCGCCCTCAAAGTCGCAAAGCAAGAATAGCTGCTGCTCGAATGTCATCAATAGATATTAACTATGAATCAAACCTTCAAGAATCTGCTCGTTTATTTGGTTCAACATCTGATTTAGTTGATTATCAATTTAGTCCAATATTAAATAATAATACTACAGATTCTTTAAATATATTACCAAAAGAAACACAATCATCATTTAATAATAATTTACTTAAAACTAATGATAATGATATTTTCAAAAGTAGTGAAAAAATAGAAGTAAAAAATAAATTTACCTCAGACCTATTTGATGATGATTCAGATTCATTTGAGGTAACCCAAGAAGATACAAATATCGAAAATTATTGTAATAAGAATAAAGAAATACTATCAAACAATAAACCATCAGTAATAAAATCTGAATTTGAAAATAAATTTCAAGGTATTGAACAAGTAAATGAAGCATTACAAAACATTGAAATAACTGATGAAAAATGTATTGAAGTGAAATCTGTAGACGAAAAACAATCGGAAGTTCTATTAGACCAACAAAAACATTTAAAAGCTGAAAAAGTACCTGATGAACCAATACAAATAAATAAAGAAGAAAATAAAACTGCTGTACAAAGCACTTTATTACCCAAGAAATCTAACTCTTTATTTGATGATGACTGTGATGATCTGTTTTCTTTGAAATCCAAAAAAATAAAAAAGCCATCATCCAATTTATTTGATAGTGATGATGAATTTGAATTTAGTCAAAAATTTACTAAAAAGACTGTGATCAAAACAAAATCAATATTTAGTGATGATAGTGATGATGATTTATTTAATTCTTCTAGTAAACCTTCAGCTAGTAATTTATCTTCTCAGAAACCAATTGGTTAGTATAAAATATTAGTATCCATAATATAATATTTTAAATTATATAATTTAAAATTATCTGAAAAAATATTTTTAAGCCCAAAAGAATAACTAATAGTTTTGTTAGTGACCACATTTTTTTTTTATTTTAGATAAATATAGTCAGAAACATACTAAACCTAGTGGTGATGGATATGTAAAACTTGCTGCTGAAAGTGTTGCTATAAATCCACTAGAATCCAAGAAAAATTGATAGAATATACTTATATTAAATATTTTTTTTAACAATATTTATGTGATATATCTTTATATAGGTCATCTAAGTAAATGGGAAAAACTATTTTGCTACTTATTTGTATCAAAAAATCATAATAAAAAATTAAACATTTAAAAATATAAAACAATTAGCTGAATTCTATTAATTTTGGTTAATCGAATTTGAATTCCATTGATTTTCTCATACTGTATTATTGTAGATTCTATCTAGGCTTTGATTATTAGTTAAATAAATTTAAAATGTTTATATTATTAATTTTTTAATCACTAGTTCACTCAATAAGATTTTCTTTGTTATTTTATTACAATTCTATAATTTTTCTACTTTATATTATATCAAATTAATTATTATTATATAGTTAAATGTTATCATTTAGTTGATGTTATTTATGGTACTTATGAAAAAATACCAGTTTATTGTTTTTTTATTATTTATTCTTTAATTACAATTTATTTGGAACCAGGAACCTAATTGTATTGGTTTTTTTTTTTTATCTATTGTCTAATATTGTTGATTTTTTAAACACATTTATATACATTAAACATTATATATAAATACAGAAACAGGTGTGTATATTGTATTTATTTAATATATAGGACAACAATTTTAGATCGCCTATAAATCGTGGTTGAGGAGAATATCATAATGACACACCCCAATATCTGTACTCGTATCAACTACTGCGGTGTTGAATATCAAGCGTTTGGCGGGTAAATTTAAGCCATATGTTTAGTACACTGTTCCATGAGCGATGCGTGGTTCCATGGATCAATGCTTTTGTTGGTGGTGATCCACCGCACCGTTCCCTTCTCTTGCCGCACACCTACTGCGGAGGTTCGCGCAGGCTCGTATATTTATTAGTGTGTTCGTATGAAACGTTTATAAAAAAATTTCTGTATCGTTTTTGCCCGTGTCCGCTGCGAAATCGTTCAATCGTTATTGTCGGCGCGTTAAATTCATATACACATATATGTATAATATATATATATGTGTGTATATATCTATATATCCATGAAACACACGATAATATATAAAAAATAAATATCAGTTATTTTTATTAATTTTTATTAGAGAGTATTATTATTTTCTTCTTTCTGATTATGCCGTGTCTGCTGTGAGATCGCGTCTTTCCGGGTGCTCGTAACCGCTCAGTCCAGTCGCTTACACTTGGCCAGAGGATCCAAAACGTACACCGAGTGCAGTGAACTTGATCGATTACGTCAGCGCTTGTCGTTAGCCTACTACAGGGCGTTCGTATATATTAAATTTGCTCGCCCCTTTTTATCTTTTTTTTTCTATACTTATATACTTATATTTATATATATATATACATACATACACGTATACACATATATGTATATATATATTTATTTACATTTATTTATTTATTAATTTAATTTTTACGTATCTTGCCGGCCGTCCGTCGCTACCGCCGTCGCTCAACGTATCGGTTCGATTAACGCAATTGGTTCGGTTTTTGTGTGTCAACGTATGTACGTACCTACACACACTTACACTTACTGATACATATAAATATACATCCATTCAACCGAAACCGATTCGAATCGATTAGATCGATTAAGTAACAAATAATATAAAATAAGGAAAATAAGATAAATTGGAAAAAGTTTAAGGCCGCGTCCAAACGTTGTTCTATACTTCTCGTTCAGTGTTAGAAATAATTCAAAATTCCGGTCCCGACGAAGAATTGCGCCTTTCCCGGCCGAAACGACGACGGCAGGATGAACACGAAGAGAAAAAGTCGCGCCAACACCAACAGCACCGGATCGAGGTGAGAAATTATGATTACAGTGTACATTTACGTGTGTACAGTGCAAAGTTTCTCATACTTAATCAATTTTTTGTTGTGTTGGAGAGTTTCACAAGTACTGTTATTCTCATAACGGTTGTTGAAGAAATTTGAAACCAAGGTGTTTTTCTAAAAATCACGAGAAACTGATATATTTTATCATCTTGTGAAATATTATGTTCCAATATCAGGATTCGTTGCATCCTTGTACCTATGTACAATGTAATTACTGATGATTAAGAATTTATTATAATTTGTATAACTACAAAAGTGCATACCTAGGTATTAGCGATAACTATAATCACTTTGTCGTCTTTTAATGACTGACCATTATTATTATTATTATTATTTCTTTGGTTTCTGCTGCTAATCAATGTCAACACACGGTCGCCATTTTGTCGGGGATTTTTCTGCCGCGTGCTATATTTTCTATGATATTTAGGAAGTCATTATGCGCTATACTCGTAAACCATAATGATCATACGTTTATAATTTGTACATTGAGCAAATTAAATGTATCGATGTTACAATACCCGTATCACATCTGAATTTTCGAGCAATTCCTTAGATTGCATTGCGTGCGTTTTTCTGTCGTTTTGAATTCGAATCGTTTTTTAACATTTTAGTTAATCATGTAATAATGTATATTATTCTAAGATGGTACTCCGTTTTTGGCGTCGGAAGTTGTTACTTCATAAAGCACAATGTGGAGGATCATCCGACCGTCTTTCGCGGTTTTAACAACTACGTTAGCTTTTGTAGTGGCCTTTGAATATTTGTGTAATTATTTTATTCTTCGAGTCACTGGTGAATTGAAAATAACGACACCTTTTTTTCCATAGTCTCTTCCGTTTCATTTACTCTTTTTTTTAATTTGTCTGTTACTTATAATTTATGTAATTCTTTTCCATGTAGATTTTCCGTATGCTCTAGTCTCTTGGCATAAGTTCAAAATCAAACCATTATGATAAATAATTAGTCATTATTGTTTACTGTTTAGTATTTTATTACAAATCATTATCTTTTGTATTGAGTAGAATATGTTCAAATGTCTATAATTCTGGGGTTAATGTTTATATATATATATCTCCACCTATTATTCTGAACTTATATTAGCTGGTTGTTTAGTGTGTGTCCAATAATTCATATGGTATTTGAAACAAAGAAGCTTATTATTTTATTTTAATAGTCATAGTTATGTGTTTAATATTAAATGCCAATATATTTTATGAATTCTGAGAAAAATATTTGAAAAAATGTTTTTTTTATATTTCTGAATAATACATTTATTGAAAACTATAAATTATTAAAAATATATAATACATACATGCTTTAGCTATGCCATTAAAAACACTAATTTTATGTTAGGTATTTGAAATAGGTATTTTATTTTTGTATAGATCAGCAACCTGTGGCTCCGAAGCATTAGCTTTTAATATTTGGCTCTTTAGAATACTCTCAGCAGAAGGATTCTTTTTCTTTTTATTTAAAATTCATACTTGTGACTAAAAAAATAAAATAAAAGTTATATCAGTATCTATTGTAAGGCTCTTTTGACATCATGATTTTGTAACTTTATACAAAAAAAAATATTTTTATCCTATTTAAAGGCTGCTGACCCCTTACTATATTAATTTATAGATATCAGTACAATAATATTAAAATTAAAATTTAATTTAAAGTCTGTTACAATATGAGTAGGTACTATTAGAATTGCAATTTAGTATTTTTGTAATTTTCTACACAATTTTATCCCTTCCCTAAATTATAAATATTATTATTTTATTACATTAACAAAAAAAAATGTTAAGTATTAAAATAAAATTAGTTTGTAGGAATATTTTTAGTCTACGTATTAGGTTTTCTATAAGCCATTTTTTTAAGACTATATAAAATTTATTTTTTATTGAATTAAAGTATAATGCAGATATTTCCTAAAAAAATAGTATTTTAAATTAATTTAAATCTTAAAAATTAAAGAAAATGTTTTATAAATTAAACTAAACCAGAAGTAGTTAAAGTTTAATAATTTTTTAACACGTTGGCTGCCACATGCCCGTCGGCAACCCAAGTAATTTCAATGCGTGGCAGGCCACACTAGTTCTCAATATTTTGTCGTAAATGTTTATGTTTATAAAAATATTTCTAATTGTTTGATTTTGATAAAATATATACATTTTTATCAGTAAACTGTGTATATTAATATGAAAAAAAGAAATATCTTATGTCGTCGGCTGGCATGTGGCCTACAAATAATGTAACTTTATCCATGGGCCTCTTTAGGTCGACGGTGGTCTTGTTTTAAAATTATCAAATATTAATAAATACAGTTGTTATTTCACTAATTTTTACGGGTTTTATTTGTATCTGTTGGGTATTTTACACTACCATTTTCAATATCATTAAGAACGTCAAAATTAATTTGTATGCATAAACAGAATTCTATACATTTTTTTTAAATAACATACATGTCTTAAAAGTTTGAATATTTTAATGATATTTTACTTTGTCTACGTTCAAACTATATTTTTCTATCTCCAAGCCATATAAAAGTATAATGCGTATAAGTTTTTGATGAATTTGGTAGCTTCATAGAAATTGTACAAGTTGGATTGCCAGCGACTATGTGGCAGTCAACGTGTTAGTAAACACATTTTTCAATATTAACTAGTACCAAATATTCTAATATAATTTGATATTTGGATATTTTTAAAATTTATTTTTGATTTATAAATTCTAAATATCTAAATAAATTGTTTTTCTATGAACATTAAGGATAGTATCACTGTATTGAATGTTTCTTATTATATTAAAAATTAAATTTGAATGGAACTTCAGGAAAATTATTTTAGGAACATTTAAAGTTTTTATTAATTAATTATTATTTTTCTACTATTAAATACATGTTCATATTTATGTTTTTAATAACAAATCATAAATCATATCTACTTAACATTTTAATACAAAATTATATAATTCCTTTTTTATTTGCTATTTAAATGAATGCCCATATAAATTAATGCAATTTGTGATGCCAATAAATTTGTTTAGTGAAATACATTTTGATTTATATATATTATATATTATAATTTATAACTTTACTGATTTCACCATGAATTAAATTAAATTATTATAAATTGACAGTCAATCTGACATTCTATTTTACTCATTATGCAACTATAAGAAAGTATATAAAATACTTTTTTTTTACCTTTTATTATTTAAATTCAATTAATCATCAAAATCTTAGTTTTGAGAGTATTAATTAAGTATCTATTTAAAAAATAAAAAATATTTAAATATTCTACCACATAAATGTATAACATTTTTTTTTTTGTAATTTATAAATTAATATTGTACAAATAATTTGTTTTATTATGAATTTTAATAAATCAAGTACTTCAAACTTCTGGTGCTCAGAATAGTATCATTAATTATGGTATAATTATTTAAATATTTTATATTCAGCTTATATAAATATGTATGTTTTATATACCTTCAAATCATACCCCAAGTTATTAAATATTTCAAGAATATTAAAATAAAATAAATACTTTTATCTGAATAAGTAATTTGATATTAATCTGTTAGGTAGGTGTATTTTTTATCTAGAGTTATATTTTTTAACTTATAAATTCATTATATTTAATAAAAATATGTATGCCTAATTTTCCAAATATATTCACATTTATATTGCATAGGTACCATAAATATTTAATGATTTTTTATTGTAATTTTAATTTTTTTTTTTTACAGAGCTCCTCGTGCTAGAGCCTCATCTTCAGGTGGAAATGGAATGAATACTCAAGTATCTGGTGCTGATGGAATATATTTAAACGAAACATTTATGCATCGTGTCACTAGTTTAATTGGACTGGAAGTAGAAGTAAGAACTAAATATACTTAAATATTTTATAATATTTAATTTATATTTTTTTTCCAGATAGTAACTCATTCTAAAGAAATGTACTCGGGTATATTGCGTACATTTTCGAGTAATTTTGATGTTGTATTAGAATTACCGCATAGGACTGATCCTCCTCCATCAAGTCAAGCTGTAGGCTTAAAGATAGTAGCTGATAAGATGATATTTAAATTTGATAGTATAGTTAAAATTGCTGCGTATGATACAGATTTAGATAGTATGACTCGAAGTAAGTAATTGATATTCATAAGTCAGTTTTATTTGATGATTTAACTATATGTATTTATTAATTTATAGATACATTCCAAACTGATACAACAATTAGTAAATATAATGGCCAACCATTAGGCGAAAAAGTATTAGAAATGTGGGAACCACCATCTATGAATGGTGATATGGAGGACTTTGATTTAGGTTCAGGAAATAATAATGCTGTGAGTAATTATAATTATTTTGATAATATTGTTATTATTATTACTATTTTGTTTAATGTTATGAATGTATAACATTTTTGTATGAGTAATAGCAGTGATGTATTTTGGGTGAGGTTTTTGGGGGTGTTCAATATTTTGAGAACCTTTTTTTTAATTATTTATGGATAAAAAAAGACATTGAACTTCTTTTTTTTCTTGAGTATGTCAGCATTTTACAGGTAATTTTACATTTGAAACAGTGGCATAGTAGAAAAATTAGAGGTTATTACTTAATAATGAATGAACAATACTTGTTATTTTTTAAAATACCTCCAATTTATATTTAATATCAATGTAGATGCATTGTATATATATATTTACACATACACACACACACACACACACACACATATATATATATATATATATATATAATTTATAGTAAAATATCTAAGCTCTTCTTCTTTAAAATTGATAGTCCAATAATTTTATTCACATCAGGAATAAAGGGTGTTAAAATTGGGAAGGAGAGAAATATTTGTGTGGCATTTCTTGTAATCTTGCGAGCCATCACTGAATTCTGTAATCAATGCTGTATATTTATTGATATTATTTGTACTGCATATTAACCTTATTTTTTTTACATAAAACTTGTCTTATTTTATTAAATTTATACTTTGTTCAATGAATACCTGGATCTGGTATGATTAATGGCAAAATAATAGTTTAAACTGATGAACTGTAAACTAAATAAATATAATATACTAAATAGCCCAAAATTAACAAAATTTTCTTTGTTCAGCTGTAGGCATTTTTATTATGTAAGTGACCTGGATATTCTGTTAACTAAGTTTAAAAATATTCTTTGAATCATGTAATCAGATTTGATAAAATTAATTTTAGTTTTGCAGTCTGGATTTTAATATTTTTATAATTAAAAAGTGATAAGACTAATTGGACCGTTTTATTTATTTTTATTTTTAATTGCGGGTTCAGATATGGATGACACTCTTCCTAAAAAATAAATATATTACTGAGTAAGGTTGTGCTAATGGTATAGTTTTAAAAATTAAAATGTGTAAATTCATATGGAGTTTTTTATTTATTACTTATCTTTGCAAAAATGTCATTATGTTATGATTTATTTTATTTTAAAATTTTAGAATGGTTGGGATGCAGATGATATGTTTAGACGAAATGAACAAGAACATGGTGTTACTTCTACTTTTGATCAAAATTTAAGTGGTTATACAACAGAAATAAGAACAGACTTATCAAATTTCAAGTAATATTTAAAAAAATGAATTTTATTTATTTATTCAAAATTGTATTAGTTACAGATGTTTTTTTTAAAAAAAAAAATAATTAAAATATATAATTAAAAATACTTATAATTATTAATATAATATTATTGTCAGTTATAAATATTAATTTTTACTATAATACTATAAAAATTTCAATTTTAATTCTTAAATCCTTAATGTATAATAATATTAATATTTATTGTGTATTTTTTTGAAATAAAAAAATATAATCTAATTTTTTTTAGAAATGAAGAAGCAAAAGCTGCTCGTTTAGCACGTGAAATCGAAAGTAATCCGAGTTCTCAAAACCGAGCCAATTTAGAAAATGGTGATGAAGAAGAAAGGTATTGAAAAAAAAAAAAAAAATTATTGTTTAGTTTTATATTATTCTCAGTTAATAATATTAATAATTTTTTGGTATGTTGTATTTTCATTCAGGTTTGCTGCTGTTTCACGACCTAACAATGAAGTTTCCAATAGTCATGATAGCAAATATATGTCTGGTCGTCGTAAACCAGGGCCTCAGCAGCCCACCAATAGTGCATATGGTTTGTTTAATAGAAACCGTAAACACCCAGATAAATATCCTAGCAGTGGATCTAATGAGCGATGGGAATGTGTTTCTGGTTCAGGGACTAAAAATAGTAACCAAAATCGAGGACATGCTCATCAGCAAAATGGTAGCAGTAATGTTGTGAACAAATCTACATTGCCTTCTTATCATAACAATTCTAATCAAACATATGCAGCTAATCGTGAACCTCCAGTCTCTGTTAATGGTCAAAGTGATAAACGTTCATCAGCTCCTATAAATAATCGAAGAGAAACATCTTCATCTGGCCCCAGACATGGTATTTATCTTTACCTTTATTTTATATTTTATTTTATTTTTTATAATGTTCATATCAATTTTAGTATCTGGTAGAAACAATTATTCTTCTAATGACAATCAATCATTACCATCTTCATCACGTGCATCTCCGCCAACAGTTCAAGGTCATCACAATCAAATAGCAAGTGTTCCCCCTAGGTATCAAACAGCCACCTATTCTCAGCAGACAAACACAACTAATTCTCGTCCAAATGTTAGTACATCTTATGCTGCAGCTGCTGATAAATCTGTGCCAAAAACGCAACAACCTCCATCTTCCGTTAGAGGTAGCTAATATTATATTTGTATATTTTATTATCTAGTATACAGTTGTAATAGGTATTAGTTTTATTATATCTTGTTTACAATTAGTAATTGATACTTTTTAATCACTACTTGTTTATAATATTTATTTATTTTTTTTCATTAACAGTTAGAGATGATAATCTTAATTCTGAACTAAAGCGGTTTAGTACAGATTTTAATTTAACTTCAGCTTCACCTCAAAATGATCTGAGAGTTACTTCACCTGCATCAGTTGTGCCTGAAACAACACCTAAACAACATTCTGCTCAAATACCACATTCTGAGCCACCTTGTCCATCTGTTCAGGAAGTATCATTAGTACCCGAAGAAACGACTGAATCTCCTGCTTCTCCTCCTCAAACATTGTACAAACTTCAAGAAGGACAAACTGAAAAAATTGTAGAAAACATTAAAAAAGATCAAATTGAAAAACCTGTAGAAGAAAATGCGACTCAATTGCCTGATAAAACTGTTGTTCAGACATCTAAGCTCAATCCTAATGCCAAAGAATTTGTTTTCAACCCAAATACAAAACCTTTTATTCCAGTTAGTATTATATTAATTAATACATAAATTTTCAAATTATATATTTGTCTTTTATGTAACTAAAACATATGTACATGTACATTGATTGAATATTTTTTCAGCGGTCACCTAGTACTCCAAATTCATCTAGACCTATGACACCCCAGACGCCGACAACTAATATAGTTGTTTCTTCGGGACAGCACCAACAAATGATTCAAGCACAACATGGACCGGCAATTGCTATTCCAGCTGCTTATCATCATCATCATCACCAACATGCACCGGGAACTGGGCCAATGGTAGCACATCAAGCACCACCCCATCCCCATCCTGCATTCACCATGTTACCTACTGTGTTTGTTACTTCAAATTCTGCATTCAATCATCATCCTCACTCAATGCCTCCACAACCGCCAAATCAAACAGGACGTTTCCGTAAAAGTAATCATTAATAATTTATATGAGTTATTCAAAATAATTAATTTGTGTTAATAAAATTATTTAACTAAGTGACAGTTGGAATGTCACATAGAAGTGATTTAGCTTCACAAATACAAGTAGCTGCAGCAACTGGACAACCCCTTTTGGCACCGGCACCACTTCAAGCACAATTTACTGTACCTGGTTATAGTCCGCAACCTATACCAACTCCTCAAGCTTATCAACAAGTTCAGGTAATTGAATTTTCTATAATAATGTTTTTCATAGGAATACAATTTATTATTTTTACTTTAATTATCATAACAAATTACTGTTTTGTAGTAGTTATTAATAAACCGTAATTAATATGATGTATTAAATGTTCAAAATATGTATGCATGACATGATATTTATTTTGATGTAGATGGTCCGTATGGTGCCACAGCAAGGAGGGGGTATGATGCCTACTTTAGTACCAACATCAATTAGCTACCATCCTGCTAATGCAGGCCAGTTAAGCCAAATGGAAAGTGGTGTGCCTCAAGGACCACAATCATACCATCACCACCACCATCATCAAGCATCACAACATCATATAATGAATCAACAACAGACTGCTCAGTCTCCAGCACCCCAGCCTGGACCTCCACAAACACCTGGACAATCTCAAACTCCAGTTAATTTCCAACAACCTCCACCTCAACAATCACAACCACCTCCTTTCCCAGCAGGTACTACTATTATGTGCCCTATTTTACCAACACCTACAGCATCGCAACAGCCGCCAGCACCGAACACCCCTGGTTCGGCACCACCAATGCAACTACCTCCACCACAACAACATCCCCAACAATATATTTCCCACCCACATCCCCATCATCAAACAACATCCGCGCCAGCGCATCAAGGGCAATACCAAATATATTCAACCATTCGGGAGTCATGAGATACAACTAACTCATTTGATCCTAGTCCACATTTAGTAAAAGCAATAAAAAAGTAAGATTTATAAATTAATTTCTTATAATTTTGCTTGAATAGTGGAAGCTGTGTTTCATAATCAGAGCTCATAAGTTTATGAATTTGTATATCAATCTATTTTAATTATATTTAATGCTAGATGATATCGAAATCTATTTCGTGGTTTAATTTGTGAAGTTTTATTTTGCATATTTTTGCCATTTAGCATGTTTATCTATTTATCTATTTTATTGGTCACATTATTCATAATTTTGATATTCCTTTTTATATTATTAAGTGAACTTTTCTATTTTTTATTTATTAATTTACTAAAATGTGATTATTTATAATTAATGTTTGGGAATGGTTACCATGTAAAATGATAAAAAATGAAACTTCGGTAGTCATTACTAAATTTAGTTTATTCTGATAAATGTATTTTGTTTTAACAATTTAGTAGAAAATATGTTAAAAAATAAAAATGGTCTTATATTCTTGATGCTTGATTAATGGTTTCTTGAATAAATGACATTTTACAACTTAGACTCAACTGTGACATGTGTATGTTATTTCAATTCAACAATATTAATCAATCTTTTGTGTATTTTTAAAACTTAAACTTAATAACTGATTAAGACTTATAGAATACATAGTCCAAAGAATTAAGAATTAATTTAAGTTTTTTTTAAAACTCTTGCATCAAAAAATTAGTTAAAATGGATACGTCTTGTTATTTAAAAAATTGCTCTCACCTTTTTTATCTCAATGCACATATTTTTAGATTTTTATTGTTAAATACATATTTCTAAATTTTTAAGGCATATTTTCCAATTTTTAGGGCATAAGTGTATAATATTTAGTCATTGTTTAGGGCATGAACGTATGAGCCCTGATCATAATTATAGATTGTAAATTAAACAGTATAATAATGTAAGACCAATGTATCAATATATTTATATGTTGTTCATAAAATTTATTTTATTAATTAATAACTATCACTTAATCCTGTCTAAAGGTAATCTAATTTAATGGCTTCCATTATGATATAAAAAAATTATCGTTTTCATAAATTAACATTATTTAGTAACACAAATGCATTAATTAATTATATTTTACTAAATTTTTTTTCAGTTTCTCGGCGTTTTTCAAGTCATACAAAACATTTGTTGGTTCAACTGAAAAATCTTGATTTTCAGCTATTTAAAGCTCAAAATCCACTATCATGAACACAATGATATAATAACTGAACTTGCTTTAGATAATGTTGTTCAGTTTCTGTTATTTATTTTTTTATTATTTTCTCGTTCTTTACAAATGAATATTATTTTTTCCATTAAATCCTTCAGAGATTAATTTCATTTTATTTGTTATGCCAAAATGAGAAGAAAAACATTTATTAATTTGTTTATAAATATATATATATATAATATACCTTAATATTGTGACCTAATTAATATTTTCGGTTTTCATTCAATTTAGCATATGACATCTTATTGAGGATTTAAATTATAAATTCAGTTGTTATAAGAGCTGTTGATTAGCTCATCTACACATATATCTATGTATATATATATATATAGCTTATACATATATAAATATATATACACACATATATATGTAGTACATTATTTTAACTGAATTATTTTTTTGGGTTGATGTGTCTTCTCAAGGAGATTGTGTTACTCCAGGATATGTGATACTTTCTGAAATTATAATTTTTATAAAACAAATTGCTAGTAAGCCGAGAATAAAACTGTTTTGTTATCTTTGCTCACTGGTATTCAGTTATATGTATTGTGATTTTTTTCTTCCTTTTTTTTTTTTTTAGTCTTGTTATAAATTTATTTTAAAATCATTTGCAGTATGATAAATTGCTCGACTTTTCTATTTAGTTTTAACAAATTGTTAGATTGACCGCAATATGATCGAAATCTAAAAATGTATTTTGTTAGTTCTTTTGGGAGTGATTATGTAGTAGAATTTGTTTTAAATATAGTATAAAACGTTCATGTTGCGGTCAACCTTGGACTTAAAAACAAAATGTATTGAAATCTACGAGAAAAAATTGTTAAACGCTGCGAGACCTTGTTAAAGTTTTATATAAAAGTCTTATTTTGTACATTTTGTAATGCCACGTTCAGTAAATAAAATATTAAACTGTCTCCCGATGTTATTGTTATATTTTTTGCTTTCGATTCCTCATCTTATTATGGTGATCTGTTGTCTATGACTATTAAATATCACCAGCATAATTTAGTTTCATTATAATATAACAAAACGTAAATATCGTGATACTGAAATTGCTAGTAAAATAATAAGCCCAACTAAAGACCTCTAATCTATTTGTTTTTATATGTTTTAGATTATTAAAAATAATGATTACTAGCATAGGGTTACCATATTTTATTTTACGAAAACCGGGACAATTTTTTTTTTATTTTTTCTCGTTGACAACTTTTTATTGATCTTTCAAGTATACAGATACAATTATTACAAAAATATATTTATATATTAATCATTTACTACTGCGACACAGAGCCGTAGAAACTGTGGTGCGGACGGTTCATTGCACGGGGGGCCCATGTTTTAATTTTAAATATGGGGCCCATATTTAAAATCAATAAAATAAATTACATACTGATGACTGATTTGTATTGTTTTTTTATAATTGTTTAAATTCAATATTAATAACAAATAATGGGCTATAAGCACACATAGAGGCACCATTATACCCTTAGGTCCCATATAATAATATAATAATACAATTATTTTTAAATATTTTGAATACATAATACATTATATACAGTATAGTTGCTTAATAGTTTAAATAAATAAAGAGTAACGATTATATTAACATTTATACAATTTCAACTTTATTATTAGCTATTAATTTGTCTTTAGAAGTATAATTAATTAAAGATTTAATTAATTATATTTGTATTATAAGTAAAAATTTAAAATTATCGTAATGCAGTTTATTAGATTATTTTCGGTGGTGTGGACTGTGGGGGGCTAAGCTCCCCACAAATCTGTGTACCATCAATTATTCCAGCACCACCTACATTCACACCCAATGTGCGCCTATATAAAGGATCTACTGATTAAATTTGAACCGGCTTCTAGCTAGGGCACTGCTGCGACGTCTCCTTCTGGGATAGAAAGTCTGAAATGAACATTGATTATAGTATGATTACTCTACAGTACTACTTACAGTACTACACTACTGTGATTAGCTCATTACAACTAACAAAATATTAAATAATGGTCGATTCCTTTAGCGATAACTACAACTATCATGTGGAAACGAAAATACGAAGAACATATTCGACAAAAGAAGTCACTTAGTAGGGAGAATAATTAAAAACAGATTTCGTCAGTCAATTATTCAACATTTTATTTAATCATGAGTCATAACAATAATATTATGGTTGTTTGAACTAGAGTTTAATAAAAAAACATACATTATTAAAGAACCATTTTCTTTCATTTCTAGACTGGGTTTTTGGAAAAAAATAACCTCATTCCAAACAATTTATTTGGTTTTCGTCGTGATTTGGGTACCATAGTGTCTTCCTTCCCTCGTTGGCTCTGCTTATAAAGCTTTTTGCAAAAAGGAGTATTTATGTGCAGCATTTGTTGACATTAAGGGAGCCTTCGATTCTGTGCACATACCCATTCTTGTCTCACACCTTACCTCTTTACATACCCCTAACTCTGTCTGTAATTTTATTTTTTCACTTTTTTCCCAACGAAACCTCAAATTTACATCTCCTTCAGGTATCATATTAAATAAAACATACAGAGGCCTGCTTCAAGCCTTAGCCTGCTTCTTTTTAATATTTATATGTCACCCATCTGTCTTTCCCTAGTCTCTCCGAATTTCCAGTTCCTTTTATATGCTGGTGACATTGTTCTATTTTCTTCCAACAAATCTCTCTTAAGATCTTCAGAAATATTAAATGATTCTTTAAACACACTTTCGACTTCACTCACTACTGCACAATTTATCATTGCCCCGGAGAAAAGTAAATGTATGATATTTACTCGTAAAAAAATTACAGCTATTCCTCACTTAATTCTTGATGGTCAAATTATCCAGCCCTCTTCTTCTGTCACCTATCTTGGCCTCAAACTTGATCCTAAATTAAGATGGGTCCCACATTATCAGTATTTAAATGGCATAATATCACGATGGTCCAACCTCTTGCTGGCACCAGAT
Source organism: Sipha maydis (assembly GCA_034509805.1). Taxonomy (NCBI): domain Eukaryota; kingdom Metazoa; phylum Arthropoda; class Insecta; order Hemiptera; family Aphididae; genus Sipha; species Sipha maydis. The sequence continues at coordinate 125,718 of JASXSY010000939.1, forward strand.
GGGGTTCACATCCATCATGCTTACAAACAATCTACAATTCTGTCATCAGATCTAAGGCCGACTACGGTTCCTTTTTCTTTGCTTCCGCTTCTTTCACGCATAGAAAAAAACTCAATTCCATTATGTCATCTTGCCTCCGCACCATAATTGGGGACATAAGCTCCTCCCCGTTAGCTAGTCTTGAGGTGGAATGCGCCTGCCCCCCTTTAGAACTTAGAAGTCGTCGATTAGCTGGAAAATTTTTACTCCAATGCTTATCATCTAACAATCACACCCTTTACCAAATGTTTGTGAATATTAAAAATATGTAGATCTATTTACCTAAAACTCTCCCTATTCTTGCTTCTATCGCTTTTTCATTCTCTGCTTTTTCTCCACTCGTTTATCGCTCCAACTTCCGGCTACAAATTTATGACACTCCATATCCTGCTCTCTTATTTACCCCTGAAGTTACTATTTCTCCCAACTTCCTTGGTTATACTCCGAAAGAACTACCTTGTCTCCCTCAATCCTTGGTTGATTCATTATTTAATGAATTTATACATTCTAATTTTCTTAATTCTCTCCTAATCTTTACAGATGGATCCGTTTCAGTTAACTCAGCCGGTTTCTCCTTTTTTATCCCTGCGCTTAACTTATCTACTGCTAGTAAACTTGATGCTCATGCATCATCGTTCACTACAGAATGTTTCGCCATTATAAGCGCTTTACAATTCACCTTCTCTCTCAAACCTGGTTCCTTTCTTATTGGTTCTGACTCTCAATCTTGCCATATCATCTGACTCGTTCAACTCTTTCTTATTTCCCCTCATCCTTATTTTAAAATCTTTAATTTATCGCCTCAGCAATGAGGATAAAATTGTTAATTTTTGTTGGGTACCTAGCCATGTAGGTATCTCGGGTAACAAGCGAGCTGATCACCTAGCATTTTCCACCAAATCCCACATCAATATTTCTTCTTTTAAGCTACCTTTATCCGATATTCTACCTATCCATCTTAAATTACTCCGCAACGCCTGGCAATCCAAACGAGACTCCCTCCCACCACACTACGCTACATGGCATCGGAAGATCATTTCGAAAATTCCTCGTCATCCATGATTCAAAATCCTAGATTTATATAGGCGGTTTATCGTGAGCTTCACCCGTCTTCGGCTAGGTCACAGCTTACTTCCACATCACACCTTCAAACTAGACCTCAATTACTCTCCCTTTTGCTCTTTACACCAATTACAAGCCATTTGTGATTTCGAACATATAATCTTTAACTGCCTTACTCTTTCTTCCAATAGACTGATTCTTTTTTCACTTTTTTCATCTCCAGGCTATATTACACCCGATTCCAATCTTCTCCTCAACTCTCGGTCAACCCCTATTATCCAGTCCATCGTCAACTTCATCCTTACTGCTGGCTTCCTAATCTAATTATATTAAAATAATAATGTAAATATTTTATTATATTAATTGTATTGCTATAATGTTTTTAAATAAAAGCAAAAAAAATAAAAATTTAAAATTAAAAAAAAAATTAAAGAACCATTCCAGGACAAATGGCTGTCCCGAAACAAATCATCGGGACACCGGGACGCCATACTCAAAACCGGTACTGTCCCGGCCAAACCGGGACGTATGGCAACCCTATCCTAGCACTGTTGGTTGTAATTTTATCATCCATCTTTAGGGTTTAGTGAGATTATATGTTTCATTTGTTTTATTTGATGTGTATGAACATTTTAATCGAATATGAATTATTTTTATTTAATAATTGTAAACCATCGCGAATCGCTGCCTTTTGTTTTAACCTAGAACATCAATTTCTCAATTCCCTGGGTACATCAATACAATAATTGTTATAAGCAGGGCTCGAGTAGCACTTAAAATCATTAAAATAAGTGCTTTAAAAAACACTTAAAAACATAATTATAAGCACTCAAATAAGTATTTAATAAACTTAAATATAAAATGTTGAATATAAAATTAAAGATTACAAAAAATATTAAAACAAAAAAATCTAGTCCATATAATTTTTTAATTAAAAAATCAAAAAAAAAAATCTTTACAGTATAAAAAAAGTTTAACTTTGACTTTCGATACATTTTGCCTTATTGTTTATGGATTTCCAAGGCATTTTATGAAAAATAAAATGTAAATAATATTTATAAATAGTTAAAAAAAAAATCAAGGGGAGGTCAGTGGCTTACGTCATCGTTTATAATTAAGCAGAGATATGCAAAAAAAGCAAAAATAATCAGAAAAACAGGAAATAAGTATTTTTTTTGCAAAAAAAAGCTTATTCAAATTTCATAATTGAACGTGTTATAACATGTCATATACATCCATAACTCTCTGCTACATTTTATGTCAAACAATAAAAATAAGCAATTACTATAAATCCCGAGCCCTGGTTGTAAGTCATTACTACTATTCAAAATTCAGTAACGCCGAACCTTTTTTATATCACTGGAGTGAACTCTACTTATGGGTACCTACCCACCTGTTAAAACATCATAACTTAACAGCAAGTATTGTATGCCTGTGAACTACGAACACTTACTATCTAGAAATTAAATAATTTTGTAGAATATTTTATCAAACAATAATATATCTGACACTCATTAAGTTATAATGATTTATACACTTGCCCACCACTTAAAAATGTTCTGGTGTATTTACCCCACTTGCCATACGTGTTCGGTGCCACTTGTTAAGATTTTGTTTTTTCGATCAAGTGTTAGGTAACAAATGATACACACCATGGGTATTCGGTGGCGTGAATGACATCGCCCCTGGCAGTTTTCGAAAAATCCTCCTTCTTTGCTAGTAAAAAAACGTTTGAACGCGCACAATTTTGCGCCCTTCGCGCCAGTCACGGTTCGCATGTTCCCCGACATTGCACTCACTGATCTCGATCGCTCTTCAAGCCTAGAATCCGTGCACAATAGCTATTTAAAAACTTGTGTACGCTCAATGTCCATCCGCTCTGTCTCCGTACGGCTTGGAAATATTGATTATGTAGTTGCAATGTATTTGTTTGGCGATGTGACTGAATCATTTAAACGAACGACTTACCACATTAGTTATGCACTCAATCGTATGCGATACTGCGTGCCCCGCGTTTAGGGTGGTTCCCGTTTGGAAATTTAATGCATCAAGAATTGCGGATCGGACAACGTCGTCGAACTGTCTGATAATTTTACCGTCTTCATGAAAGATAATTGCGATGTGTTAATGACCAGAGTCTAGGCAAGGAGAAAGAATACTCGATTTTCCGACTAGGTTGATCCAATCCAATCTCTATTGAATATGCAAACTTCCAAAGAATGTAAACGAACCCACATAGTGTACACTAGGGGTGGATTAAGTTATTTGCCTGGGGGGAAGGCAATATTTGTAGGTAAATATTTAAACTATAGTAAAATTAGTCAGCAAGTATATAATACAGCAAGGGTATTGAGTTATTATTTACGTAGTGTGAAATAGATAGAACTGTGGTTCTGATTACACTTTCCTATCATGTTACCAATTTTTATAATTGCAGATAATAGTTAATTTGGATCAATATATTACCATATAAATACATAATAATATTATACATTTATACAAATTATGCATATGCATAATTACATCAATGAAAATATGACGAAATAAAGAGTGAGATGTCTCGTCTTTGGGGGGGTCATGGCCCCTCCTAAAAGCCGCCCCTGATGTACACAGTCCCACAGTTTGAATGTCATAGGTACCTAGCATTTTTTTTATTTATTCAATATCAATTGCTGGGATTTTATTATTTTCGATTGAGTTCAATAATTGTTAGTAAAAATAACGTCACGAAATGCCCAATAGAAGAATATCAAACCTTGGCCAATGGATATGTACAGTGTCAAGAAGATGCACTTATTATTCCGGGAACATGCACACGAGAATGACCAAATTACTAAAAACAATTACGTCAGTAACAATAACCGTGACAACATCAACTGGGACAACAATTCAAACTACTCCAATTTCCTTTGGCCCTGTCATGCCCATCAATAAGGTAACAGGGACGCGATGATGAAGGCCGCGGGCGAAGCTGTTTAATACAGATGGGCTACAAATTATTCGTATTTCTAAACGTACTGTTCGTTTGTACGATAATTTAAATTTCGTATAGAAAATCGTGATAAAATTAAAATTGAATTTCGTATTGGGTTTACAGACTAAAATTACATAGAGGATTTGATTTCGTTTTTGGTAAAACATACAAATGCGTAAATGCCTTTGTGCACAATTTAGTCGTTACGCATCGGTCACTGCTAGTTTATTTCCTGTATAGAATCGTTACAGTCTCGGTAATGTGTTGTTATTTTTATTCATACTGGAATACACTATGCACACAGAAGTATAGGACGTACTACTCATGAGTGATGAGGACATGACATTTTAAAACGAAAAGTGATCAAGTATTCGTGAAACATTGCGCATCACCTTACTCGTTTATACGGAACATATACATAAGAATATATGGGTATATGTGCAAGTTTGTGTGTGCGTGCGTCCGCGTCCGCGTGTGAGAGAGAGTATTTCTGTAGAAAAGTAAAGGTTTGTACAATGTCGTTAACTAAAAATATTACAATATAATTTGATCAGATTGAATATACCGTTCAAAAGGACAAAATCAAATGGTCGGGGAAGAAGGATGGTTGCAATTTGTTGGAGAACAAATCGAATGACATTTGAAATGGGTTTGAAATCACTCGCTTTCCCAAAGCAATGTCCTGTTAACAAGGTGTATATACATACAGGTACGATGGTTATTATATTAATAATTATAATTGATACTGTCTCGCGCGCGATTCGCAGACAAGGGTCCCGCGTTGTATAATATCGTTATATTTATCATGATAATGTTATCGAGAGCGCTACTATGTAATATTACACTTACCTGCGTGCGCGTACAACGGGTATACCGAGGGTGTGACGCGTGATGCACATAAATCGTATATACGGATATCGTTTTCGCAGGGCACCGTGTGTTTGGGAAATAAATCGATCGACGTGAACAAGTATAAATTACGAATGAACGTATTAGCTGGCCGTCTCAAGGGGAAAGCGCTAATGACCACGGACACGGGTAAGTCCTGCATGGGTTTCTCGGCGAGACTGTACAACTTGCAGCTCATGAAAGCTTTGTTACCGTTCATCGGTCGCATGGGCATGAATGGTTGACAATATATTATCGAATCTACTGTAATCAATTCTCCCACGTATGATCTATATTATTTTATTACTGTTACTATTTTCAATTCAGAGATTAGTTTACAAGTTGTAACAAGGGTACACAGGTAGTATGTATTTTAATTACACGGGCCTTAATCCCTATTCAGTTAAGAGCACGTGTATCCGTGTAGTTCATTACACGTGTAACGGCAAGCACTATTTACTACAAATTACCTATCTATGTACGTTGATCTATATTTTATCATACTATTATTTTTCCTTATTAAATTTCCTGTTGGAAATGTCTCCGGCATTCAAAATTATTTGGCTGATGTATTTAGTTCTGGGTATTTTTCTACACACACACACACACACAATCTTTATATTTTGAGTTTGTATTCAAGTTTTTGTATGGAGCTTAAAAAAAAAATTATTTATTGTCATAACTATAATAATATTCGCACTTTGATAGTGACTTTATTAGTAGTGAATACAACGCGTTAAATATAATATGTCATGACCATGACCACCTCAATTTGACTATTACGATTATCATCATTCATCACTGATGTCACGCACTAGTATGCGAGTTTGATGGAACTTGTATTGTTACATATGAAAAATAAAATATTGTTTAGTATGAATAGGTTATTAATATATATATATATATATATATAATATTATTAAGTATGGTTTCCAATTTTCTCCATAAATTAATTTCTGGTTTAACTCATTGTCCAGAAGTACTTTGTTTCATCAAGTTTAAACTAATTCCTTTAACATTAGAAATCCCAAGCCTTTTTATCCTGAATATTTTGACAAAAAATATTTGTTAAACTGTCCTGATAATCTGCTAATGATAGCCGGTAACACTTATACTTTTGATTTTAACTATTTAAGTTATTGTTTTTATATTATCCTATTTCAGTTTATTTTTTAGTAATGTACTCATTTAATTTAATAGTTTAATAAATACTCACAATATTGTTATGTATTTCTCATTGTGTACTACACTTATTTTATTATAAATTGTAATCTATTACTGTTGTAATGTAAACCATATTGTATACTGATTACCGTTCATTTAATAATAATAATAAATAATAAATTAATATAATTTATAACCAATACATTGCAATGCATTAAAATACATTAAAATTGTACAAGTAATGTACATTAAAATTTTCTTTAGATGCAATACGTGCATACTGTAATAATATATTTTTATTGCAATGATAACACAAGAGCGTCATTTAGGAGGGGGATAGCAGGGTGTGTGATGACACCACTAATTTAATAGTTTAAATAATTGGCCCTTCATTGATACTCCTATGCGTCGTTACAGTATACGCGTTTGCATAAATAAGAATCCATAAATATCTACTGATTAAAATTTTCAAATTATAATGCGATGTTTTGTATGAATTGTAACGTTTAATTTTAGAATTAAAAGAGTTAATTCCTATACACTATATTTGCTTTTCTCCAAATAGAAGTGAAATGGCTTCAATTAGTAGCTTTTAAGGTTTTAATATGTTGAATTACTGTTTGAAAAGTACTCTTACGGACCTACATAAATGTTTATTCTTACGGCTATTATTTTACAAGGGGTTATTTTAAATAACTATGTTGTAAATAATATTAATTATTGTAATTAGGAGCATAATAACAAGAAGACAAATCATGTCTTAGATTTTTATATAAAAAATATGTTATAAAATAATTAGTATATAAATAATACAGAATCGAGAGCACAGTAAAAAGAAAACAGTCAAGTCTTAGATTGTCATTAACAACTTCATATATAAGTAAAATATTGAGATATAAATAATTCAGAATTCAGTACACATTATCAAAAGGCAAGTTCGTCATAAAATAATGTCCATACATGGAATTTCATATTGTTACTGAAATAAGAGAAAGAACATCAAGGAGTTTTGTCAAGGGTACATAAGGGGTTTCCCAACAGACTCATAGGCAGATGTGTTTTCGCCCGATAGTAGTAAGTACCTTAACGTCAGTTAACTTAATATATTAAATGTTTGGACTTGCAAAAATATGAATTAAGTATTATTTTGAAACACTTTCTGTACCTTATTAACTCTTCATTGTTGAATTGACGGCACGTAACAGTACAATATAATTATAATTAGGATTATAATAGATAATATTTACATAAATGTATATAACACAAATTTAAACACATTTTTTAACGGTCTGGTTAAGCGTTAAAATCTTTGAGTCTACATTTAAAATTTTACGTTTACATAAAAATAGTAAATAGTGCTTTTATAAATTGTGTTTCAATGTGTTATTTGCTAGTAGAAACTTTATTCCTATCGAAGAAACACATATTTGATGCTATAATTTTGTTACAGATTAACTTCGAATATTATTAAACGAATATGTTTAATGTAAATGTACATTTTTTTGATAATTTTATTTCAGAAGTGTATTTTTTGTATTTTTAATAACATATTTAGAAATTAGCGAATTATTTTCTATTAAAACGGAATTTGTGAAGCGAGAATTGTGTTTATTAAAAAAGTTGTACCTAGTATCAGCAATCTCTTTACTGAGCGCATCTCTTCTCTCTTCATATAAAAAGTGTGCAATATTCACACCCGTCATCTTCGAGTATCTTAAATACACACATGTACATCGAAATTTATGATGATCTCTTGCACACTACACAAACGAATAAAATACACCGTTTCTCTGGCAACTATTTGATTGTCATTGTTCACTTCCGATCCGGCTGCCGATGGAATAATCGTTAAAGCATGGTTTACCTTTCCCTTGAGCATTTATCACCACGTACGTTTCATCCGACCCGCCGAACTAATTCATTCCATAGCAGTATGCTATGAACTCTATAGTAATTTTTTCAACGTCTTTGCCGCGCACACGCGAGTAGGAATCGGAACGTTAGCGCGATTCCCAAAGTGTGTTCCGCGGAACCTTCAGCCACGTGCACATTTGCAACATTCACGTGCACCCTAACGCCGTACCGTTACGTGTTTCAAGACGAATATTGTGTGCAGTAATTGCGATGTTAATTTTTGTCCATCCGTTAATATGAGCCAAGTGCCGCCTATGTTGCTAAGTGTTCCCATCTGTTTACCAATCGCGTTTTTCACTTTACCGCGGTTCTCTGCAATGCCAGTACGTTTTTGACAGTTTTGACTATACTTAACTAATTGAACAAATTTTTAACTATGAATAGTTTACAAAAAAGTTGGGATTAAGATAGTTAGGTTGGAGACATCGGAGTTCCATGAAACACAAACTATTTCCTAACAAGGGTTCTGTGATCGTATAAGTTTGGGAACCGTTGTCGTACGTAGTATTGGCCAACGAGTCCACTTAAACGCCTATTTGTATTCATGGAACTCTGCTCGAGAGTTTGTTTTGATTTTATAATTTATTATATTATATTTATTTATTTTTTGTTTTTATTATGATAAGTGGTATTTTTTGTATTTTTATCTTTCATTAAACATTTTATATCTATGTGCAATAAGGCAACGTGCATGCTTGGATTCATAAGATGTTTATGTCATGATTTCAATGATATATTTTGTCTTAAATCTTTATATTATTCCCTGGTACGTTCAAATATTGAATATGGTTCCATAATTTGAAACCTTTTTCAACTTAAACAAATCAACCACCTAAATAAAGTAAAGTTATACTATTTTAGATATTTATCTTATAAATTTACCTTACATTTTCCCACTAAGGAAATTGCATTGAAACCATGCCTATACGCATGAGCGGATATCCATTGAAAATGTTGGGGGCTAATATTCTTTACGTAAATCTAACCGTATAATGACTTTTATTGTAAAAGTAAATCATAACGTCTTAAATACCTATGCTCATATTAAATACAAATAATTATAAAAAAATTTTAAAATATGTCTTAAACTATACAATGTCTTTAAAATTTGGCGTTTGCCAATAATTTTTAGGGGCTTGGAACGTTTATGGGGGAAAGGTTAAGCCCTCCTCATATATCCGACAATGTCTGTTCACATTTCCCACCAAACGTACATTTAATGATGTGTCTTTTTTATAATTTATTTGTTTTTTTATTTTTAAAATTTTAAATAATAATTTTCACTGTCCCGGGTTACTGGAAGAAATTAGTTGGTTAGTATCTGCATTTCAAATTAGATCTATAGTCACTTTTATCTTTAGTCAAATTATCTTTATTATTATAATTTATATTTCAAATTATCCTTAGTCATTACACTCCCAATTGTATAATTATAATGAACCAATTAGTAACATACTTCGTTTCTGTTATAATCTTTTAACATTGATTTTAACTACAATTTTGAATCTATACTTCGGCATTATGCTTGGATTTTGATCTATTATTAATTATATTTAATTTTCATGTCTCGATTATTGCTGTCTAATAGATTTAAACTTGTGATATTTGAACACTTAATTATGTTAAGCTAATTAATCTGTAAGAAACACTTTACACTAATGCTCTCGCGTGTCAAATTAATATAAAAAAAAAAAAAAAAAATATTGAAAAATAGCTACTTTATAATATTGTTTTGTGTATCACAAAATATGAATAATATTAATATGAATATAATGTTTATAAATATATAGGATGGTATAATTTTATGAGATTTATAGTACAATCAAAATTTTTGAAAAATACCGAAAACTTATAAATGCAGCAAAGGTTTATTAAGTATAAGCAATACGTTATTTATAATTTATCAACTTGCACACATGTGTGAAACAATAACATGGTCTATATGTATTTGTGTCATCACAGGAACGGAAAAAAATTTGTAACAATTGATTTTTGTTTTATTTTCTTGTAAAGTAGAATGCGAGTGTGCCGCCAAAACGTATTTTGTCTGACGTAATATCAGAATATAATGTAATACATTGTAATATAGGTTTCTACCATCACTTTACTATGGTTACAGTATCTACCAGCGATTTAACCTTGAATTATTTTTTCACCTGTTTCGGACTCTTGTTGGAACCGCCGGAGCAGGTTCAATATGTTGTTGTGTTGTTGCCTTGGCAGCGTGTTGCAGGGAACCGTTATCATATGGTCAGATCTATAGTTTATAAGTATTATCAAAATTCAATACGTTCGGCGTTTATTGGTATTTTAATTCAACGATTTTACCCGATTTTCGAATAATTATGTAATTGTTTTTAACTATCAGTGATATTAGTCTTGAAAATATTGTTACCAGCAACATCATGACCGTAAGTACGATTTATAAATAGTATTTTATGTAAGTACATATAACCAGAGGCGTAAATTATTTAGAATTATCGGGGTGGTAAAAAGTATTCAATATCCACCTATGAAAACAAAAATTGGTCGCTGCGCTCGTACATCATAGATATAAATTACTTGATATAAATGTATTGATTTATGTTTATTGTTATGACTTAAAATTGACCATCGAGTATTGCCGAGTTCACCGAGAATCAATTGCCCACTTACCTGCCAAATCAAAGAGGTCAATTGTCTTCCCTGCGTCCCTAGATTTGCGTTTCTGCACATAACACACTGAATATCTATCATATTATAATAACGAGTGCATCAGTTCACATGTCTTATCCGAATGAAATTGCTACGCACATGGTATACTCGTATACATAGTAGGAAGTACGCACGAGAGACCTAGATGATACCATGTTATAGGTACATATTATTTCGTTTAAGATCGTAATGAAGTTGTTAACAAATCGCGTTCACCATAGGTATTATACATCGTGTTTTCAAAGTACGTGCATGTACATGCATAGGTCCGCAGTGGCGCTAAAGTTCATGTTAATGATTATTTTTCCAAATGTTGTACGCACAGAGGCTCTGTGATCGCACACGGGACCCTATAAAAGTATATGCAAATATTTTTCGAAGTTCAGGTCGGTGATGCACTTGTGTTTTGATATTGGTCGACCAGGGTGTTAAGATCTCGCCACCGCCGCTGCTATACGCACAACAACGGAGTGTTCACGAAGTTTAGTGGGCGTATCAAGTTTAAAATGAACACAGTTCAATTTCGGGAATGATATAGTCGCATCACCGTGTAAAGTTTCAACGTTTATTCATTTTAAATGGCTTGGCAACGCAAATACGTAAGCCGCAGTCTGTATAGGTATAAAGTTCCGGCTTGTAGTTTATGTAGTGTTGTGTGTGGGCCAAAGAAGGCGGACGACAATAACAAATGCCTACACCTCCATCCACTACAAGTGTTAATATTTTTCAAATTTTTTTACTGCAAATAAATGCTTTGATCGATATCTGTATTGTCTTTGCAGTATTCTACGTTAGTCAGTAGTGAAGACGAAACAACTCTACCCTTACGGGTATTATATTTGATAAGCTATTGTTCAAGTAAAGCTCAGATTTTATAAAAGTTACCTTTTTTTCGTTCTCTTACTCGTTCGGAAAATTATACTTCTTATACCGTAATCCATTTCACTTCAATCTATTTCTGTTGTTGGATTTTATATTTTTTAGTTTAGATATTTTTTTACCGATGCTTTTACAAATGCTTGTTAACGTTTTGCTTTTGTCATTTGACTTTTATTTTTCTGATGTTATAATATACTCATAATCTTAAAACTCGAGATATTAAAGCTTTATTATCTTAAAGCTCTAAATATTGTGTGTCAATAATAAAACGCATCGCTTGAAATTGTTCGTTGTTACAAATATAGTCACGAATAATAAAATAGGGTTTGTTTTTCCGATTGGTCTTATACCTACGAATTTCATTTTAAATCAATCATTAATACACATGCACGTATAAAAGAAAATAGTGTATCGTGGCGTTATACTCATTGTTATTGTTACTACTGCTATTATATATTACTACTGCAGTATATGCATAGAAATTATTGACTCAAATATTTCGCGGAGTTATTTAATTGTAAGTACACATAATAACTTTTACTTACATAATTAATATTTAAAAATTAGTTGAACGTGAAAAAAAAAGAAGGATGTACTTAACTTTTACTAGCAATATACATTTAGGGTTTTATTGTTTTAAATAAATGTAAAAATTAAATTTCCATAGTTATCTAAAATAGGGCTGATTTATGTATCGATCTAATATTTACGATATACATGTAATTTTCTGGATGAATTAATTTATGCATTACGCTTGTAAAGTTGTCATCGATTAATAATTTTAGTTTTAGATTTACCGTGAAATGTACGTTGATTATTCAATTGTTTGTTTAATAAATTTTCATTTTATTTTTAACAGACAGAACGGACAAAATCTAAAATCGGACGATGGGTCGATGAAACAGTGAAGTAAGTGATTTAAATAAACTTCCATTCATATAATATACTAATAAAATGTTAAAGTTCCATAGTTCATACTTCTAAAGTTTTAATTGTAATTTATTACTAGTAAATAAATAATTATAGATTCTGAACGGAGTGATGGAATTGGTTTTACAATGATGTGTGTTTTTTTTTAATTATTTTTTTTTTATTTTTTTTTGTGTCTGACGACACCTTTTTTGGCAGTAAAAATGCTTCGATTTGCTTATGTAGCAACTTTTTTAATTTTTAACTTCCGTTAAAAATATGGTAAGTTCAATGATTAGATATTATAAATAAATAATAAATATTTAGCTATTGTGTTTGAATGCCATTCAATGAACATAATAAATAATTTTAACTTGACGAAGAATTATTTACTAAAAAAATTGAATATATTTTAGGGATTTTTTTTTGTCAGTATTAAGGTGCTAAAATTTTACTTAAGGATGAAGGAAGGGGAAATAAGGGAACTGGTTATAGATTAGGGATTAATAAGAAAAGTTGATATTATTTTTGATATTTTTTGTAATGAAGGTATATTCAATATCTCGCCTAGTTGTAGTAATTTAGGAATAACTATTTTATTATAAATAAAATATCGTTAGGCTTAACAGGACACAGAAGTTCTTGAATATTATAATTTTAGTACTGTTCATGTGACTGTTATATTTTAAATCAGTGATAGGAACTGAACCGAAAAGAACCGGTTCTGGAACTGAAACCGAAACTTTTATATTGTTATATTAAATACCGGGATTGAACCAGAATTTTGGAATTATGAAGGTTCTTTTAGGTTTCAAAAATAAAATGGTTTTATTTAACATAACTTAATAATTATTGCTTCATTGTTTATAAATAATCAGGAATCCATTCTCAAAATATTTATACTTATAACTAAAGACCGGATTTATATTCTCTCAAAAATGTATAAAATATGTAAAAATATGCTAAAATATTCAATCAATATCATTATATGCTTTAATATGCATTTTTAAATTTTTTTTTCAACATTATTTTAATAGTGAGGTATTAATTAGGTATTTAAAGTTGCGTATTATACCTAATGGAATACCATTGCACTTTAGTAAGAGTGGAAAATAGGAATATAGTATAAATATAACAGAATAATAGTAAAAATCAGTAAGAAAACAACTTCTAGCATTGTAGGTTAGCCACCATGTTTAGGGAACGGCATAGAAACTTAATATGATAAAGCACCATAACCACAGAATAGACTAAATTTAGTCTATTCTGTGCTATAACACTGATAATACCAAAGAACTACTGTGTGTATTAAAAAAATTTTCTGGGTACCGAAATTAAAAATAAACAGATATTTATTCTCATAATTTACGAAATATTCCAAAATATGCTAAATGGGTTAAATATTCTCTAACCCATGAAATATTCTTAAATATGCAAAAAAAACTTTTTTCTTCGCATTCAGCATTGAACGAATCGTCCACATTTTGTACTCTCATAAGACTGCATAGACCCAGTAACGATATGTAAAAACATATAAATCCGGTCTTTGCTTATAACATTATAAAATTCGCTTTATGGTTAAGTACCTATTTAAATTTATTATACTATTGAAGTCTTGTATATTTATCCCAAAATAGTATTATTTCGAAATGTTTTTACCTTTATAAATCAGCGATTCTCAATAATTTTGAAGCTATGAACCCGTATAATGTCACCAAAATGTTGAGCAACCTTTTTATTATGATAAAATTAAAAAGTTGTAATAAATAAATATGATTAATATTACGTTTTTATTAGCAATTCTAAGCTTTTAATAATTATAATTTTCAAAAATGATTATCATGATGATTTTTACAAAAACACCTTACTAGTTATTTTAAATATTGATGAACCTAAAAAGATTGTTGGCGACACTCAGTTAAAGAATTGCTGATATACATCATAATTGAAATCAATATTATATTATCTTCTAAAAAAGCGATGATAATAATAAAATAGACACACTTTCCACTAGTGTATTATTATGACAAATGATGTGTAAGCGAAACGTTTCGTCATTCGAAAATAGCTTGGTGATTATAATTTTCAATTTTGTAATTGTTCCACTGTTTTTCTATACTTCTTGAGGGATTTCGTTGATTGGCAGCAATTTGTTTATTTATAATTTTTCATTTACTACTATAATATTTTATTATACTATATTTTTAACGGGTATTTAACGGTACTTTTATATTTTATAGTATATTCCCTAAATAGAAAAGAATGTTGTACTTTATTAATAACAGGAGCCGGAATCAAACCGGAACAGTTATTTTATTTTCTGAGAATCAATGCCGGAATCGGTAACGATAAAATTAAACGATTCCCGTACGGTTTTAAACATCATCTTTAAAATTTATGAGAACACTAATTATTCAATACACATTGTTTATTTATTCATCACAACACGAGAATAAACTGAAAATCATGCGTTTAAATATAAACAAAACGATTTTGAATCATTCTCTACACAGTGTGATTCCTTTTAAAGGTAACACTAAATAATTCTGTCCAGTGATGTCGGATTTATATGCGGTTTTCGGGAGGGGATAGGGAATACATAAATACACATTTCTTGATGATTTTTACATTTTTAGATCTTTCCGTGTGCGCATGCGCAATAAAACTTGCATTTTTTTAAATGGCAACAGGTGTTTTGACTACCAAATTCGGATAGACCAAATTTTTTAAGTCGATTTGGTCCTTTTTACCATAGCTCTAACATCAAAATTGACTAAATGGCAACGAGTCCAAGTTTCGATTAAAATTAATTAATTTTTCAACAATCATACTAGAATTTTATGAATATTATAAAATGTTAAGTATTTTTTTTGTATCCTTAGATTTGCAGATATTATTAAATCATTTAAATTTAATTTTTGAGGAATTAATTAACATCAATTAGACGTAAATGTTAGTTCATTTACTAAGAAAAGACTAAACAAACTGATATGATTTATTTTTCATAACTTTTATTATTAAAGTTTCTATTTAAATTATTATTTTTTTCATTTATTGTTATTTTTCATTTATTAGATTATTTTCAGATATTAGCAGCTACTCAAAGAGAAATGATTCGTCGACTTCAATCATGCATGGAGAATGATGGACTAAATTTTGAACAATTTATTAGAATGTTATTAGACATTTTTTACCTAAATAAATAATAGATTTAATAAAAATAAATAAATAAATATAAATAAATATATTAATATATTGGTAAATATAAATAATAAAAATTGTGTTAATTAGTTTAATCTTTTATCTGTAAATTAAACATTTATGTCTAATTGATGTTAATTAATTTCTCAAAATTAAATTTAAATTATTTAATAATATCTGCAAGCCTAAGGATACAAAAAAAAAATACATATCATTTTATAATAATTCATAAAATTCTAGTATGATTGTTGAAAAATTCAATAATTTTAATCGAAACTTTGATTCGTTGCCATTTAGTCAATTTTGATTTTAGAGCTATGGTAAAAAGGACCAAATCGACTTAAAAAAATCTGTTCTATCCGAATTTGGTATTCAAAACAATTGTTGCCATTTAAAAAAAATGCAAGTTGTATTGCGCACGCGCACACGGAAAGATCTAAAAATGTAAAAATCATCAAGAAATGTGTATTTATGTATTCCCTATCCCCTCCCGAAAACCGCATATTAATCCGATGTCACTGGATAGAATTATTTAGTGTTACCTTTAAAAGGAATCGCACTGTATATGTTAATTCAATTTTTATTTTTTTCACTATTTATTTTATTCGTATGATTAAAAAATATTTATTGATAAGTGATTCCCGAACGCTTTTATAAAATGCTATTATTGTAAACTGAAATCCTTTTAAAAACTGTTTTTTAACAATTATTAATCATATTGCTTTCGAATGTACTATAATAACATAGTTCTATCACATTCGCTGAAGCGTAACTGTAATATCAAACACTCGATTTTTATATGATGTTCTAGATTTTATTTTACTATAACAAAATTTATACTGCATTAAATAATATTTCAAATAATACTGTGACTTAAACTACTAAAAGGCTTAAAAAAAAAAATTTGACGGAGAAAAATTTTAACTGAATAAATTAATAAATATTAATTAGTTTTTATTTTGAAATAATAATTTTTAATTATGTAAATAAGTTTTTTAATCTAAAATAAAAAATTGACAAATACGTAAGTTTGGTTAATGCTTTTGTATTAATTTTATCTAATATTTTGTTTCAGAGGAAAATTCGATAATTTTGTGGGCTCACGAAAAAAATCTACCTCTAATTCTAGCTCAAAAACAAACAATGGTAATTTAAACAATATTTATATTTGTAATAAATATGATATGTGTAGAATTATAAAAGTATTGATTAAAATATTGATTTTATTTGTTTTAAATTCAAATTTATACTTATTAGAGACGTATTGAAAGTACAGATATAGCCCAAGTTCACGACCGCAAGAATTTTTTTTAAAATTTTGGCACTACTATGACTATGACTTATGGCGGGATATAATGAACAAATCAAGGCTAAAACCTTTTCAGTACGTTGAAATTTCTATCTATGACGGATATAATATATTTATACAACAGGAAAGTCATCGCGCGCTCCTACCACTTGTATCACTTATTATACAATATATGTGTCAAATGTGTGATCCGTTTTCTCGTCCAAGAAAGAGTTATTCAAATTGAAATCCATTGTCGACTGATCCAGGCGTATGAACCAAACATTATGAACTGCCAAAATTGATTAACTTCTCGAGAAATGTCCAGGTGTTCACAATCTTATCTGCATGAAATCGTTTCGAATCGACTTGATTATACGAAATTATATGCTCGTTGGGTCTCAAAACTCTTTACGGATGATAACAAACAGAAAAGGTTTGAATCTGAAAGATTGTTTTTGGAACGTTATGATTAACAAGGAGAGGAATTTTTGGTCAGTATAGTGTCAGGGGACGAAACTTTGATTTCCTAAACGACCCTAAAACCAATTGATGTAATGGCGATATACGCATTATCTTCCTCGTGGACACTCGTCCTTCCATCTCAAAATTCTCGTACCCATTTGTCGAAATTTTGGTGGTTGATAAAGTTTGATCCATAAATCCATATAGATGGATATCAGTAGAAATTATTCTTTTTTAGGCGAGAAAACAGATTCTATATCTCATTTCACACTGTGTATGATCAATGATATAGGTGGCGGGAGCGTGTGATGATTCGCCCGTCGTAAAACCTTTCACAAATAAAGATTTCAACGTACTGTAACGGTTTTAGTCTTGATTTGTTTATAACAAGGGCCAAAGTTCGAAAAAAAATCCTTGTGTCTGGGAGGTGGGGGGGTTATATCATTACTTTCTGGATGTCCGTCGTATATGGTAACTATTAGACACAATTTCTAGTGAATCATTAAATAGTTTTATAATAGAAGAATGTAATTTATTATCATTAGTAGAATAATTAAAAAACATAGTTATTATGTATACAAATGGGCATTTTTGATAGGTATACTCGTATAACCAGACTTAAGAATTATTAATAATATATAAATTATTTTTAAATTTTATATTGAGTAATCATAATATAGTTGTATAATTAAGAATTTGTTACAGAAACAAATTTTTAATTTTTTAAATAATATTATTACGAAATGTTTGATATTATTTTTATTGTTGTATCTTATTTTATACACTTTTGTTATAATTTTTATGGTTTACATGTACTTTTGACTGAAAGATTTAATCGGTTTACTATTTTAGAAATACCTGTACTACCAGATGCAGATGAAAATATTGACGCTGAACTGTTGCAATCAGTTAAACCTGCAGAGTTGCATACGAGAATGCTAGTATATATTTCAAATCATAAACCCTCGCGGGGTAATGATAATCAAAATTTTATTATTTTTCAGGACGGAATCGGCATATGAAGATGAAATTATGAGACCGCCGATACATTTAAATGATATCGATCTTGGAATATTATTCACCAACATGGCACAAAAACAACATTTGGAAGACGTAAGATAATAAATCCAACCAATGATTACCTGTTTACCAAAACTGATTAAAACTAAGACATTAAATAAGAAATATCTTCGCTTTGTTTGATATAATTATGTTGTTATTATTATAAATTGATATCTTATAAAATATAATTATACAATTATTTACGTATTCTTTGATTTTTTTAAAAAAAATAACTACGCTTCCCTAATGCATGTTCAAATATAAGTTGTTTAAATATTATTTTCAATATTGATAATATTACATCAAATGCTATTTTTCGTACAAATCTAACTTTTAATAAATATATCTTAACAAAAGTTTTTAATTTTGTATTATATACATGTAAAATAGTTAAAAATTCCTTTCGACGGAATTGATTTATAATTCCGATTACATGTTTCTACTTTAAAATTGAAAAATCGATTAAGATTTGAAAAATGAATTATATTGAAATACTTAAAAATAAATTTTAACAATAAATTACACATAAACACTATTTTTCATTTAAATTTGAATATTCTTAATGACTTAATGTCTAGATATTATACTATATACTTATAAGTGTGGTAATACAACATTAAATATTAGTAAATTAAAAACTTTAACCACGACTATAATGTTATAATACTCATTTTACCTCGATTTTGTAATTGTTTTTCTTTTAATTATTTAACAAAGTCGAAATTGACATTTCTTGCATTACTTTTAGGTAATAATTAATTCTATAATAAGCATTAAGAAGTAGGTATTTAAATTTTGAATTACTTTCTTAATTTTTAATCATGTTTGAAGATTTTTTTTTTTGTAAATAATGTCTATTTGAACAAAAAAATGTATACTTACTCATATTTTATCTCTATCATACTTTAAGTGTATTTTCGTTATTATTTTTGACTCTTTTTGTGCCAAAATTATCTCGTACATAGAAACATCTCACATAACATGAACAATTCAATAATTGTTGAACATTATATTTTACTACTTAAATTTTCCAGATATTATTTTTGAATATTTTTACTTTTGTCCATTAAATGTTTAAACACTAATATTGTTAGGTTAGGTTAGGGGAATTTCGGAAAATCTGTGGAACCAAATGAAATTGCCTTTAAATAATATACTTGTAGTTTAAAATTACAATTAATAATCTATACATTTGTTGATATATATTTATTATATTTTATGAGTGTTGTTAAATATTTAATAACTAACAAATGTTGTTATTTTCTTGAAACTATCAATTTATGATTGGTTAAATTTTACATTAAAAATATCTTTTTAAAATTTAGGTTTATGTATAGTAATAAATTTAAATATCATTTTTAATAATTTTTAGTCCAAGGAATATATAAATTTTATTTTATTCAGTAATTGAGGCCAAATAAGTAATAATTGTGCTAATTATCGAAGGTTTTTTATTGTTCTTTTCATTTACAATTATAATGTTTGCCGTAAATTGAACATGTTATTGTTTTATTATAATTCATAATAATATAAAATATTGCTATCATTATAAAAAGTACTGTTTAGATCAACGGTTCCCAAACTTTTACGACAAAGACACCTCTGGGAAATAGTTTGCTTCCGTAGAACCTAAATTCCCAAGGCTTAAAATGTATCTTATTACAAAGATACGTGTACACATTTTTTATTCAAATGTTGTTCGTGTTATTTCCCTTAACCCAAAATAACATTTAATTTTTTTCTCCGTACTCTTCTTTCATTGAATAGCGATAACCTATATAATCGTATTTAGAATCTAGGAAACGTTTTATTTCACCGAATTAAATAATGAAGGTTAATTTTTTTTTATATACTCATACACCTTGAGGAACCGAAGGGTTTTGTACAGCATATTTTTTTTTCTAAACTGGCTTAGATTATAGAATCACTTAAGTATAAAATATAAAAAATCGTCAATACTCATTTGTTGTGGCCACAGACCATATACTGAGTATACGCGTAACTCTACCGTTGTGCAAATACTATAAATCGAAATTTTTATTGAACTTCGTCCGTTATATTTTGTTCAAAATTGAAAAAAGTATTTTTTCTACTAACAGGTGAATGTTGACGAACGAGATGTCGGTATGATGATACAGCAACACCTTAAGCTGTTGAACATTGCATCCGAAAAGAACACGAATTGAAACAGTTGTACTGGCCGTGTCAGTGTTCAATCAAAATAACATATTTTTTCCTTTTCAATTTTTTTTTTTTTTTTATTCACTCGCCGATTTTCTTTATTGTATAACATTGTGTTTATTTATTCGACGTATAATTATTTTGTAAAGACTAATCTCAAATAATAAATAATAATTTAATATATTTTAGTCGATTGTTATTATTTTATTTATACTGGCGCGCGTTTTTATCTTCTTCGCGACGTTATCTCGATGACTGTTTTCGGAAGAAGTTTGAACCGTCCAATATTCAGATATATATTTGAAGTGAACGTTTTAATCGCATGATTTAAATGTATAACTTGGAACAAATTGTAAATATGATAATTTTATATATTTTGTACGCCGCAAACGTTTCCATCAAACTGCGTGTAAAAAAAATAAACGAATATAATACGTACGTCGAACATGTACCGCGTGTATTGCAATGTAACGATTGTTGTGACTAACCTTACGTCCTGTTGTAATGAGACGGCGGAACGCAAAAGTCGAGAACATCGTTTGATGAAGAAACGAGTGAGTGAGAGAATGAGATACTAAGAGAACGAGAGAGAGAGAGAGAATTGGAGAGAGAATGAGACGCGTAATACATGTACACCACTATATCATCTTTACTGTTATCATCATTATGTAACAACAGACAATCGTAAATATATAGGTAGGTACGCGTGTAGCGCAATACAACGGAACCGAGTAAACGTTTAAAGCATAATTACACCGTCGCGGCGGTGGGGGGGAGGGAGCCGGTTAGTACGAGGTACAACGGGATGTTCCGCGACGGCTGCGAGACGTGTACCCGCGGCGGCAAACGCGTTGCATTCAGTCAGTAAATGGTCGCGTTGTCCATAGGTATGGCCGTTCGCACTGCACCGTCGTCGTCGTCATCGTCGTTGTCGTCGTCCTTTGACCGCCGGTGGCCGTCGTCACGTGTCGTCGATGCGTGGTACAGGTTCGTCGTGTTCGCGGCGCTCTACGCGTTACTCACGGGGCGGCGGTGCGCCGACGCTCTAGAGCCAAGCAGATGCGCTCCAAAGGTAACGAAATCAAAAGTAAAAATATGTAACAAAAAAAAAAAAAAAACACGAAAATCGTTTTTTATCGAATGTCGCAGTTGTTGCGTTGTTTGTCCGCCGGAACATCCTGTCCTCACCCCATCTGGGTCCCCGGGTGTTAGTTCCGACTCCGATAGAGGTTTTTTTTCCGCGACGACGTGCCCAATGCTCGTGTACCTCGAAATATTTCGTGTCTACGGGTTTGTTATTATTACGGAGTGCGTTGCGGCATGAGCGCATAATCGCTTGTTAAGGATGTACCTCTCCTTTATGAGCCAATTGAACGTTTTACGCGCGGTGCGGTGCCTATATGGACGGAGCAATAAAAAGCAATTGGTAAAAATGTGCACGTACGTAGTGCGCGTGCACGCGCGCGGGTGACGAGCAAAATAATAATAATAATAAGAAAGAAAGAGAGAAAATATGGCGCGTACGAAAAATATAAATATACATATTTTTTCTCGTAATTATTATCGGAACTGTATTCATACTGCAACCTAACCTTCGACCGTTTGCCGTGCACCAGTGACGTTTTCGTAATGCGTGTGTGAACCGCACGTATCGCAAAATACTTGCATCGATGTACGTACGTTGTGAACACGCGGACTGGCGATCGAAATCGGTAATGCATAGGTCGAGTGATCGATCACAAATGTGACGATGCGGCGTCAACGATAACCGTATAATAACACGTTCCGATTGTTTTTCAAGAATCGGTACCTATGTCTTACACGTATGTTGTCTATTGGCCAGACAGTAGTGACGGTGGCGTCCGTAGACGTATTTACCTGTTGCAGTACATGTAGTGTATACCGTCGTTCAACCGTATGGAATATGGATGCTTCGTCTAGACAGATACCTCATCCCGTAATACCTGCTGTTCCAATATTTCCATCGGAATAACGTATCCGATTACTAAAATATTACACGATTGTGGCTATTTATGCTATGCACACCGGGTAGACCGATGACCGATGGTGACCCTATAATACACGTAGTACCGAACCTGTTGAGTCGGTATAGTGTTCCCTGACCGATTTATGAGTCTAAATATAAAAGGAACGTATATTCCTCCCTCTTATCATCAAAGGAATCATAATTATTATCATATGAGGAGCGCACAATACAGTATTGTGTACGGTCGCACAGATTATCTTATAGGTTATCAAAATATAAGTGTTCACCTTGGGTTCGTGAATTTTTTCATTATTGATCTCTCATTTTTTTCTATTTTTTTATTTTTTTTAAATTTTCGAACGATCCGTTATCGTAAAAACGGAACAGAGTTTGGTATTGAAAAATTTTGATAGTGGTCAATTTCATGTGAATTGCGCTATAATACGCATATTACATCATGCTAACAAATTACGGTGATTATTCGTGGCGTTTACGTTCAAAATTGAAAAATTACCGTTGAAGGACAAGACAAGAACATCATTTAACGGTCCAATTTTATAAATGATATCCCATAATGTTTTCCATTTATTATTCTCAACGCTCATTGACGTTTTTGTAGATTCAGGCAAAACGTAATAAAACTTAAGTCCGATCGTAGATAAGCGGTTTCGTATCCATATAATAATGCTTGTTTTCGAAGTGGCTCTCACTACTCCTTAGCATATGCTCGTATGATTTCATATATTTATGTATTGGGAAAAAATAGTGTTAAGCAAATAAATCACATCATATTTATCGCAATTGGATACCTATATACCTACGTGTTGACGTGATTCTTTTTTTTTATATATATCAAACAGTGTGAGCTGGAGTTATAAACCAATGAATTAGATTATTTTTTTATATGAATATGGCCGTCCAATTGTCAAACAAAACAGTTTAACGAATCATAGCATATGTAATAGGGCCCGAGGATTAGAGATACAATAATACAACTGATTTGGAATAATGAAATACAACAATCCAGTAAGGTTTGAATTTAATTTATCACTTTATTCTAGTCTTGCAACACAGTCCATCCGAACAAGTTGAACGTCCACCTGATCGCCCATACACATGACGACGTCGGATGGTTGAAAACCGTGGACCAGTATTATTATGGCAGTTGGTATTTTTTTTTTTTAATTTATAGTTTTCAACCACAAAATGAAACGCCACCGTGTAGTATTGTCGTATTTTTTTAATAGTTTGTTCGTTTACAATATATAGTCATATTTCACCTTTATTTATAAAACAAGTAGAGAATAGTTTAATTAAAAATCTTACACAAACATGATAAACTCGACTTGTATACACGAGAACCGTTTATTTTATAAGCATTCTAATCTCAATAAAAATATTGAATTATGTAAAAATATTAATTAATGTCTAAAGAAAATGTTTAACTAATAGTGATATTTTCATTTACCAATATTTAGTTAGTTAACTAATATAGTTGACTTTCAAATGAATTATAATTGAAAACATTATTTATTAACATTTAATTTATTTCAATATAAAAAAAAAATTTAGTTTAAAAACTATTTAGTTTCAGCTTAAAACGTCATATGTTTATATTATATTATTTATATATAAAAAATTGACTTATTAATTTATGGAATATAACAATGTAGTAAAATCTTTTGATTGTTATTTAATTTGAATAAAGCTTATATTACTCCAATTATTATTTCTAATATCTGTAATTGTCTTTCTAATTTTATAAATTTGTATAAATTAGAGCAATATAAACAATAAAAATCGTTTACCAAATAAATTATTATTATTTATAAAATATATCTGTTTATAAATTTGACATTTTTTTAACATTTAAATTGATTAATTATTGTATAAATGTTAGTAATAATGGTTTGAAGTTAAAATATACTCGTAAATATTAATATACGTAAAAAGCTTAAACATTTAAAAAGTAGAAAACTATTTCGATCAATCATCACATTTTAAACTTATAGTAATATATTGTATAATAATTAATTAGACTGTTTTTATATTTTTAATTTTCCTAAGTGAAGTCTCACGAGAACAATACTTGCAAGTAAATAAACAAGTTATTATATTATGTGTACTTTTCTCTAGCTCAATCCTTAATTGTAATAAAATTATTTAGGTGTGTAAAATACGACATATTGGTTGAAATAATTGTAGTAATAAAATTTGTAATTAACCGTTTCATGCGCCAGTGATCAGTGACAAGGCCAATGTGATATAATTGTATAGCCGTTTCATACGTGATACAAACAGCTAGATAATGAATTCGTCGAAAGATAAATTTGTGATGTGAAAATTCCAAACTTACAATAAACTAAATAAGTAAAATAAATAAAAAATTTTTAGACTATAGTGGTTGATAGAATAATATTCGATAGGTACAAAATTAATAGATTTAGATTTCAATTTGTTTTATATACAGGGATTGAATACCAATAAAATACTCGAATAAATATTAAAACTAGTTGTATTATTTTAATAAGTCATTTAATCAACATCCGCTCCGTTTGTAGTTTGTACCCATAACAGCGTGATATAATGTAGTTTTAAAAAAAATCGGTTCAAATTTTTTATATGCTATAAAATATTTAAGTTTTATCGAATGAAATAATATCGAATAATGCATCATTGTAAAAAAATATCATTCTTATACTTGTATTTGTTTTCGGAATATTGCTTTCAATTAAAAACTTGTATAAGTAAATATATATTTTGTATAAAAAATATAATATATTAGAAATAAATATATTAAAAAATTATAATAGTAAACATATATTATTTTTATTCATAGATTTATTTAAATTACAAGGTATTTTATATAAATCATATACTAACCAATTTTGTGTTTGATAAGCCGTTTTCGTATATAGTTTGAACAATTCTGAAAGTGTATACTAATTTGCATATAGATACGCTTTATTTGGACTTATATTGTTTAATGACGAAAAATTAAGGCTTAAAATTAAGGTTTTAACTCACAAAAAAAAAAATAAATAAAATCTGCACGGAATAAATTAACTCCACAACCTACCTTTGTAATTTGGTTTATATTATTATTTTATTCAGTGTTTAGATACTTTGGTAGGAACCAACCAATTAAAATGTTATTTTTTTTTGTTCTTATTTTAATGGATTCGAATATTTTTTTTTTCCTGAAAAGGTAATAAGGTGCATGCACCTTTTGGAGTACAGTACATATTGGACTCTGTGGTGTCCGAATTATTGAAAAACAAAAATCGAAGGTTAACACATTTTTTTTTATAAATCACAGCATTATTATATAGGAACGAGCTTTGGTCACGTATGGCTAATAAATAATGTATTTTTCAGATTCGTCTTTGTGGAGACGGCATTCTTATGGCGTTGGTGGGAAGAGCAAGACGAGTGGAACCGGAACAGCTTGAAGACACTCGTAGATGAAGGACGGTTACAACTATTACACGGCGGATGGGTTATGAGCGATGAGGCAGTACCTCATTATTCAACCCTTATCGATCAAATGACTTTGGGTTTAAAGTAAGCGCAGACATGTTACAGGTTGAAAAACGTGCAAAGTTGAATGATAACTAATAGATTATGATGTAAATGGTGCCTTTCCACATGGATTTGATACACACACGCGTATAGGAAATTTATACAGTGGGATTTTCGCTTATTAATGTGATTGGTGTTTGAGATAATTTGCATACGTAATGATTTATTGATTTGCTATTATGATTACAACAATTTATAATGGTTATTAATGACTAGGTGTTTTGTAATTTAGGGACTGCACGCTTATGAATAAATTCAATTATTAATGGGTTTTGCATGGAAACTTTTTCAATTTGGGAAACGCATGTTATTATTTTAATCAAAATCGTTTCTTGAGTATTTCGCAAAAAATTATGCGATTTAAGCGTGTTCAATAAATGAGAGGTATTTACGAGGCTGTTAATTACATCATTTAGGTTTTTGAATGATACGTTTGGGGAGTGTGCTCGACCTCGGGTGGCATGGCAAATAGATCCATTCGGACATTCGAGTGAAATGGCCGCTGAATTCGCCGAAATGGGTTTCGATGGTTTAGTTTTGGGCCGTATTGATCATGAAGATATAGCTCTTAGAAGATCACAGAAGACAATGGAAGTTGTATGGAGACCGGATGTCAACATGGGTAAGATGACGAACATATAGTAGTAATAATAATATTCAAAATCATTTCAGGTGTAATAAATTTATTTATCAGACTTATATATCATCACTTTATTATTATTCCTACTTAGCTGTCGTATACTACCGCAGTACTGATAATTTATTATGGTTTGAAGAAAATTCTAAGGCATGCAAATGTTGTTCAAATTGAAATACAAAAATATAATATAAATGTCAATGATAAAAGTACCATTCACATAGTTTGAAAAAAAACATATTACGTTTTTTATGTTTTTATATTCAATTTTCGCTTTCGTGTATTAATATATTAGGATAACATTCTGATATGATTGATATATTTAATATATTATTTTAACTAATTTTTTTCACCAGTACGAAAATAAAAATATGGCATTTTATTATTTTATTATTAATTTGATGAATTCACAACTGTTTTAGGAATTACTTGTATTTTCAATGTAATTCAATTGAAAAATAATTTAATTATTTATTAATTGATAATAGTAGAGTAGGTATTGTTTTAAAAAAACATGGCAGTTAAACCGATGTTATTATTATACATTTTCAGTCAATTAATTATAAAATTCATATTTTCACATTTTGCTTGGAAAAAAAAATATTCTAATTTTATTTGTTGATATTATTGCTATATTTAATTTAAGTTAATAAATATACTGGAAATACATTAAATTAGCATTTTTAACCATGAAGAATTAAATATCAATTTGGGTGTCAACAAAAAATATTCAATGTAGTTGGGAATTGGTAATAGGTATTTCAGTATTATTATTATTTATTTATTTTTTAATGATTTTCTTTCGAGGGACATAAATTATTTAAATTTATGTCTAAATACTTTTCTTAAGACAATATTCGAATAGATAAATCAACCCTGATTTATTATCTACGATTCTCTGGATTCTCAGTATAAAACATTTATCGACTTATTATATTTAATACTTGTGTAGTATTAACGTACTTAATATTTATACTACTTTTAATAAATCGAATATATTGCACTTCACAGGACAAAGCGGTGAATTGTTTACAAGCGTGTTGTATAATCTCTATGTTGCGCCCGAAGGATTTTGTTTTGACGCGTTTTGCAACGATGATCCTATTTTAGACAACCCGAAACTGCACGGGTACAATGTCGATGCAAAAGTAATAATGAAAATACAAATTATATGTTAAATGTGTTTGTAATCAAGGAATCGAATGATAAAAATATTATTTTTTTCCCGGGAAGGTAGAAAACTTTGCAAACCATGTCCAAAGATACGCTTCAGCATACAAAACGAATAATATTATGATGACCATGGGAGGCGATTTCTCATACTCAGTAGCGTCGTCGTGGTTCAGGAACATGGACAAATTAATCAAGTACACTGATTTTTTTTTTATGCATATACAAACAATTTTCTTTAACTCCAATGCGAGCATACATTCGTATAAGTTATTCAACATTTATTAGCTAGTCTAGTTCAATAAAATAAGAATCAATTTATTTTTGCGTATTTTCAATTGAAAAAAAAAAGTTGTAAATAATTAATCGAAAATTCAGCTCGATATCGGATTGCTTTGAAAACACTATATAATTAAAATTACTTAAATGTACAATTACCAATAATTCGTTCTAGATATGTCAATAAAATGAAACCTGAATTAAACGTTTTGTACTCGACACCTGATTGTTATTTGTCTGCTCTGCAAAATACCGACAACGTTACTTGGCCACTTAAGGACACAGACGATTTTTTTCCTTATGCGCATGACGAACATTCCTATTGGACGGGGTACTTCACCTCTAGATCGAATTTAAAATACATGATTTGCAAAGCGAACAATTTACTACAGGCGAGTATTTTAGTAAACGCTCATCGCGAATAATTTAAACGGAAATTTAAAACGACAGTGGTTATAATTAGGCAGTGAAGCAAATCAGTTCAATTCTTGGGGAGGGGCTCAACGAAAATGTTCAAAAATTGGCCATAGCCGTTGCCCAGTCGCAACATCACGATTCCATTACCGGCACGGAAAAACAACATGTGTCTGACGATTACGCTCTTTATTTAGACGAAGGCATCGATGAGTCACAAAAAGTGTTAACGGCCGCTTACAGGTATTCAAATAATTTTATTTAATCTATTATTCACATGCATTAATTGTATTTATAGGTATAGGTATTATAGATCCAGTTAAAATATATTTTTAAATATATTTATTAAAATCACGAATATATAAACATTATATTAATATATTTCACACATTTATAATATTTTTCGGTATGATTGTTTAATTAAATAATGATAACAATTCGATTGTTTAATATTGTATTCAATGAGATAAAGGTTGTATGAAATCATAAAAAAAGTTAAAAGTTTTAATTGTTGGAACTTGTGACAAACAAAAAACTTTTTTAGATTTTTATTATGAAAAAGCTCTACAACGTAGAAATAATACACGAATATTCTTATATTATATTATCATAAAATATAAAAACCATTAAAAACTATTATATAATATGAGGATATTTCAGAATTAATAGTAATATTAATTAATAGTTGATTTGTACATTAAAATTAAAATTTAATTTAAATTTCTATATTAAAAATATCGTACTTTGGTTCAGAATATCATTAAACTTTGCCCATCAAAGTCTGTCCAAGGTTTGGTGTCTTTGATACAGTTTTGGTTTTTTTTTTATATAATACACTTGCTTTCCGGGAAGGCCATTTAGCAATATTTCAAGGTTTGAGACAGTTCTGGCTTAAACTGGACCAATTATCGTTTAATTTTATATTATTTTTCAATTTAAAATGAGATGAAATTTAAATCAATTAATATTAAAACACTACTGTGCATGATTTTGTAATATAACCAAAATAGATATTTAGATAATTTCAAATTTAATTAATTATTAGAAAATGAGATAAGATTATTGCATGATAAAAAAATATGGCAATTATAGATAAAACATTGCTGTTATATGCTGTATATTAGTTTAGTTTTGGTGGTAATTTTAGTAAATACCTATACACAAGTTTAAATAGTCAAAATCAATACTTGATAATCGTCTACATGCTATCTCAAATTTTAGTATATTTTGGTAAATATTCATTTAACTCATAAATTGAATACTAGTATTGATTTACCATTTCTAATTTATATAATTGGCTCAAGTTTGTACAAACAATTTAATATACGGTTTAAACTCCAGAACTTTCGTCGATAATAATATTTCGAGAACCAGATGTTAATACAATTGTAATCCGTTTAAGGTGTTACTTACTCGGACGATTTCTGTCTATTATTATACGTACAGTACGTTTAGACTACAAGATGCAATGGAAAATTTTTAAAGTTATAGCGTTTAATTATAGAATCATTCTACACTAAAACAAAAAATAAAAAATAAAAATAATTAAAAACAGTACATCAGCGCGTAAAACATCCTCCTAAGCAGATCACTCTGTTTGAAAAAATTCGTACATATTATATTACAGTATTTATGAATCCACGTATATTATATGTACTGAATTCCGTACGTATTGTATACATACAGTCGTGTGTGTGTGTATAGTTAAATACACACATGACCGTGTCGATTTCACAGGAAATGGTTTGGGAACGATTTTCCCGAACAACGCTACTGCAAGTTGCTCAATATCAGTGAGTGCGACGTATCGGAAAACAATTCTAAATTCGTGATCACCCTGTACAACCCTCTGGCGCATGCCGTCACCACCCCGGTGCGCATTCCCGTCAAATACGCGGATTACAAGGTCACCGGTCCGAATGGTAACGACGATATCGGCCCGAAATCTGGCGTACAATAACCGTGTTAGTGGGTTTTCAGGGTCCAACGTACAGTACGAACTAGTGTTTTTACCCGGTCAAATTTTTCGTCTCGGGGGCCGCAGTTCGAATGCCACACACGAGCTAGTGTTTATCGCCAGCGAAGTGTCGCCGTTGGGATTGGTCGACTATCACGTGGAGAGAATCAAAGAATTAGAAGCCCCGCCTAGACCGGTGGTTCACAACAGTACCGAGGATGTGACGATTGACAACGGGGTAAAATCACTATGTATACGATGATAAATTAGAATTCAAAAAACGTTATTTTGTAGTTGGTTTGTGGTTTTTTTTAAATTTTTATTTTACATCAATGCTTTTATTTATGAAACGCTACAGCGCAACATATTATTGGATATTTTGTAGTTGTTATAAAATTGATGGGATAGGAACTTTTAGAATGACTGAAAACATCGCGAACCAAAACTATGGACAAAAAAAAATGTTAGAAAGTATGGCAGGAAGTGATAGAGAATGACGGAAAAGACTGGTATCGGTTGTTTGGTAATCGAAGGATTGAAGACGAGTAAAAAAGAATGGTCTGGAAAAAGAAAATCTATTGCAGTCAAAGAGGAAATAGCCGAGTTTGCACTGGGTTTTTTTGGGATGGAGGGTGCAAAGGGAGATTTATGCCTACGTGGCTAAATAGCTGTAGCGAATAGCCCGCACGCATAGATTAATGAAATAGGTAATAATATTAATATGATACACCGATATAATTTTGTATTCTGTTTTGACGAATCCGTGTAGAAATTAAAAATCGGTTTCAACGGTACCAGTGGTCTCGTACAGTGGATCGAGAAAAACGGCACAAGACATTCTTTGCAACAGAATTTCTTTTATTACGAGTCCATGAAAGGATATAATTTTAACGCTGACAATCGTGCTAGCGGAGCTTATATCTTCAGACCCACTAAAAATCAGCCAACCGTAATTTCAGAAAAAATCAATCTGACAATTTATCGAGGTATTGATATGATGTACTTATTTATTTATGTAATTTTTGTATACTTGTGTTTAACATGTCGATATTGTATTTAAGGAAAAAATGTACACGAAGTTCATCAGTCCTTTAGTTCTTGGTTAAGTCAAGTAGTTAGGATTTACGACCAACAAGAATTAATCGAATTCGAATGGCTCGTAGGACCTATTCCTATAATGTAAGAAAAAATAAATAATTATATTAATCATACAACCAATATATAGTTGTTTAATCTACCTCATTAGTAAATCATCGATATAATACGTGTTGTATTATTGTTAGATTTGGTTTAAAATTTGTTTAATGATTATTTTCGTTTAATGATTTTTCTATTAGGGAATGGGTTGGTAAAGAAGTCATT
Organism: Sipha maydis; assembly: GCA_034509805.1. Classification (NCBI taxonomy): domain Eukaryota; kingdom Metazoa; phylum Arthropoda; class Insecta; order Hemiptera; family Aphididae; genus Sipha; species Sipha maydis. The sequence goes on from JASXSY010000939.1 coordinate 157,826, forward strand.
ACTAAATATTCAACTAAAATAGCATCGAACGGCACGTTTTACACGGATTCGAATGGTAGAAGGTGGATGAAGAGGAAGCTGAATTATCGGTCGTCTTGGAATTTAACATTAACCGAACCCGTCGCCTCTAATTATTATCCAATTACTTCAAGCATAGCAATCAGAGACTCCATTCATCAGGCTACGGTGGTAACCGATCGACCTCAAGGGGGTAGTAGTATTGAAGACGGCACATTAGAACTTATGGTAAATTATGTTAACAATAATATTATTACAGTTTGATAAACGTACGTAATAAATTTTAAATTAATTTGCATTATTAATCGTTTTTACCTACCAACATTTAATAATTTTTGATAAACCTATAATATTAATAATAACTTGGGAGAGAAAAATCATTAAGTATGTTGTACAAGTCGTCAGTACTTTATTGAATATTGTATGACTAGTAAAATTGCCAACATTTGTTTTTTACCCATTATGTAGTATTTGTTTTACAAATGAGATTTAATATGAATTTGAAATATTTCCACCACGTTACGTACGATATGTATAATTTATGACAGTATATTTATATATGAATTTAGCTTCACCGTCGACTTTTATACGATGACAGTCAAGGGGTTAGTGAACCATTGGACGAGAATCAATATGGAGAAGGCATGGTGGCCAAAGGTAAACATATATTACATTTTAATGAGTTGGATAAAGCTGCTAAAGCGCATAGACTGTCTGCGCTTCACACCGTCATGCAACCTGTAATTACATTAGCTCCGACACATATGGGAAATACCGAATGGGTTTCTAAGTTCAGTGCTACGGTAAAATCAATCTTTGCCGAATAATTGTATTATTCTAATTTTAACTTGTTTTTTATTTTCATTTTCAGTATAACATGTTGAACGTAACGTTGTCTTCAAATATACATATTTTAACTTTGGAACATTGGAGAAATAATCAAATTTTATTGCGAATAGAACATATATTCGAGAAGAACGAAGATAGATTTTTATCACTGCCCGAAAAAGTTCCTCTTGATGTAAGTACTTATGTTTTGCTAAAGCTCGTTGTTTTTAGTTTCGAATGACAATATGGGAAATGCTTTAAAAAGTTAAGTCAAGAGTCTTCATCGTTACTTATGTGATGATTTATAATGGGTTTTTGTTCAATACATTTCAGAAATCGATTCTTAATTAATTTATACTAAATATGGACTACGTTTATAATCAGATAAAATATTACGTTTACAAAAATAAAATATGGGCGTTCTGGTACATCTTGAATCGCAGTTATTAAATATTCATAAGATTTGGCAACATTTCATAACTCATAGCTTTATGTTTAGAACAAACGAGTTGAATGTATTAATTAAAATAGAAAATTAAATGAGGGTTATGAAAATAATTGAATTTTGAGATTTCTCTAAAGATATCCATTATCAAAGAGAGTAAGAAGAAAGCTAAATGAAAAAGATAAAATTATCATAATACCATTCGTATTTCTATAATTTCGTATAATTTAATAAATATTTAACAATCTGTCTAACAAAAATACTTCCTACGTTCGTTATTATTTAGTTTAGCTAAAAATAATAATCTCACAAATTTTTTGTCAGAAAATCTATTATATATTATATCATACAGCTGTTGCTAGAGGGAATTTCTTAAGGCTCGATTACACGATGAGAGTATCTTGCGATAGCATGATAATCGCCTCAATAGTACTGTCGTGATGGTTTGGTACACTGTGATATATTTTTTTTGCGGATTGAGTGATAGTCATGACAAACAATTTATTTTTCTATTTTATCTTAGAAAGTTGTCAGTCGTAGAAAACCAACAAAGTCTTGGTGTGTATACATCGCTGCTACCTGAACAAGTTCCCATCGATTTCTTTATTTTACCAACTTCTTGGTTATATGTACACCTTATGCTCCTGATTTTCTTTCTAAGCATTTTTATGTCTTTTAAATCTGACAACGGCAGTAGGTTTTTTTCTGCAGCGTCTCTCTTTGAACGGTTTTTATAGTCTATCAAACACTTTTTCCATAGACATGGAAATGTTTGATAGTCTTCTAAAAATCGAATTGCCCATTCAACGCGATCACTAATTTTCTTTATTATTAATTTATTATATTACAATATTATATATAATTTATATAATAATACTCAAAATTCAAAATTATTATAATAATCAACATTCAACAGTCACGGTGGTAGCACATGGCTGGCACACATATCACTATCATACATTACTATCAAAAGGTTTACACGATGATAGTTGCATTTTCTGTCACGAATGTACTACCAACTATCAAGTCAACCTTGATAGTGTGATAGCACTGTCACAATAGTGTGATATGGACTATCATGCTGTTTACACGATGAGAGCTTTACTATCACTTCCGCAATAGCTACTATTGTGACAGTAACTATCACGTTTTCTATAATCTATATAATGGGCCTTTACTCAGTGTCAACCGAAATGGTGAAATACTTGGTCTTTGTAAATTTAAATGTTTAATATATGTTTAAAACAATTTTACAGGTTTATTATTATCTTTCAAATTGTATGTAACCTAAACTTTGAATCGAGAAAATAGCTATTAAACAACATCTGAAAGGTATAGTCAACACTAAAATTTGCTTACACGTTGTATGCTTCAAACACGTGATTTTCGCCAACGTTTGAAATCGTCTCGGAGATAATGTAAAATTTAGTGACTATTGAGATTATACACAAAACTGTTTATTTATATAACACTGTCTATACTAACGGCGTAGGTAAATATTATTTTTGGGGGTTTTTATATATTTAGGTAATAATTATTTTTATTGAAACCTAATTATTTACTTGATTGGATTTCGGCAATGGGGAGGGTTTTGAACCCTCAAACCTATCCCTACCTACGCCACTGTGTATATATAATCAATGACTATCACTACCTATATGTACCCGAACAAGATGCGTACATTCATTTTCGTCTCCGATAGAAATTATTTACGAAGAACATATGTTTAATATTATTATAAATTTTAATGTTCAACAATACCAAAAACGAGTCCGCGTCATGGGTTAAACGATGGTGAAACGATAAAACTGACGTTATCGTAGGTATAGTGTACATATTATATATTAGGATCGTGTTGATAGAATGTATATGTATAGTGTTTGGTGTTAACTGTGTTCTGGCTAGGGCATTCAAGCCCGGCATGATGTTGACATCATTGGATTTTTTTTCATTACACATAAAACCCGGATTCCTGTTGCCTTTTTGGCAACTATTTCTATTGCAGCAATTGTAATACGTATGTTTGACAAACAAAAGAAATAATAACGAAAAAAAAAAATCTGTTCCGGAATTGGACGTTTTTAACGATTCTAAATAAATATAGTCTGCTTGGTGCGTTATTATTTTTCAAACTATAGTTGGCTACCGTCATAAACTTTAAATGAAATCGTTGGCTTGTTTCAGAATTATTTTACCGTTGTTGTCGTTAGTGCTATTACTATTATCTGGTATTTGATTTTTTGACAATTGCTTACAATTCTTGAAAAATACGTGTTTCAGAGATTATTTTTGCATTTGGAAGTGTTGGCGTATCAAGAACTAACGCTGAGTGCGAATTTAGCTAAGAAAGATCTAGATCGTTACCAATGGAATTATAATGATAAACCACAATCTCAAGGACCAGAATTGGATGAACAGTTACCTGAAGTTCTTCTTACACCGATGGCCATTAGAACTTTTTTGCTTACAGTGAAAAAACGATAGTGCCATACACACGCGTATTAATTTGTTTTGATTCTTACGGTTGAACAAAAAGCAAAAAAAGTTATGATATAAGAGACTTTTTTATTATTATTTTTATTGTTTTCACTACACGTAAAAGCGTAATACTAAAAGAAAAAAATTAAACTGAATTATCGAATAAAACTTTATTCCCGTTAAAAAAGCAATTACTGTAGAAATATAACGAACCGTTAGTCATTCGAAGAAGGAAGTTGTGTACATATTATAACCCGTGCAAAAAATATTTGTTTCGCTATTTATTATAGTTTTTATTTACACATTTTACTAAATAATAATAATATAGAAAAAACCAAACGCGTTCATAGATCGTAGTATCTTAAGACGTTTTTGGATTAATTGTAACAGAATTTCATATTATAAATTATAATGCGCCGGCAGGTTTGCAAATGTCGGCAGGTTGCCTACTATCGCGCCAAAACTTTACGTCGCGACGGTCCGTTTTATTCGTTCCATCGGATCACATGCGTTCAGCAAGCCACGTACATGACATATGATTAACGTAATATTTTATGGTGTATTATGTATTAGACTAATTTTGTAATTGAACCGATTTAAGTTTACGCATTCAATTCACCTGCAACGCACGAATGTAATAAATAGTAATCATTGTTCGTTTGATATAATTACCAATCGCATAAAATATATCTGTATAGAATATAAAACTTGTAAAATATTTTACTCAAACCTATATTATAATGATATTTACCGGATAAACAATATATTTTTTACAATTATTATTACTATTATTATAACAAATGTGAAAGTTTTATTTGTACGTTTTATCCCGCACGATATACTGCGTGTTTGTATGCGTTCGTACTTATATACTTGAGTATATTATCATAATGTGTGTTTTTACCATACTTAAAACTGAACTACAATTAATAGTCTAGTGAATGAACAATTATAAGCGCTTCATAATATTATATTCAAACAATTATACATGTTTATAATAAATATAATGTATTAATCGATTTTTTTTTTTTTGTTCTTGCGCGATTAGTGCTTTAATTTTACAAATATTAATTATTTCTGTTTATCTTTGCGTGTGCTATTCGCAATGCTCTACTGTCGTATAGTGAATTAAGAAAAACTCTAAAGTTAATATAATTTATGATGGGCTTTATAAAATGCTATAATGAAACATTACGCAGATTCACGTTCAATTGACAAATTTTGATTTGTCGTTGTTTTAGAATAATAATATTGGAAATTTACGCAGATAATAATAATAATGAGAAAGCTACCATTAGTTCTTAATCAAGAGTTGAATATTCTAGCTTCGTCGATAGTTGAACTCGACTTATTTCAAATTTTCCAAACCTTACTTCTTTGCTTCATAAAACTCGCAATGTCTGATTTAATGCCTACAGATCACCCTTATTATCTACCTTGAGCTTTTTCCTTAAATATAAATACTGAACTATCCATTATCCACAAAATGTTTATTCCACTCTTTTTATCCAAGTAAAACTTTTTTAGTTTAAATTAAAAAAATAACGACGAAAAAATGCATACTGACGCATCTAAGAGCCACGAGAGGGTTGGAGTGGCAGTAATTTGAAATAACAGCTTGAAAATGTATTAACCTTCTATCTTGTTTAATCTACACTGCTGAATCGTTCAAAATTCTTTGAACACACTAAATTTAATTCAGTAACGTAATATACAGTATACAACTATTTATTCAGACTCAGTCAGTGATATAAACAATATTAAAAAACTTACCTGATCAGACATTACCAGACAAATGAAAAACTTTCGTCGAAAATACAAACAAATAATCTAGAATACAGATATTCTTGATTCTCATGCAGGGTCTAACTAAGTATTAAAGATATTTTAACAGATGCCTTACCTACGTGGTTTTTATAAAAAAAAATCAACCTTTCAGAGCACAAATTCAACTCACTCAATAACTTTTAAAACTCATTAAACTCGACAGTCGAATTCATCATCTCTTCAAAATTAATTGATAAATTGTAAAATTAAATACTGTATAAGCTTATAACATACTTTTTTACTCTTTCCCTTTTTTTGTTTTTTGTATACATTTATTTATTGTAAGTACCCCCCTTTTTTTTTTTATAAATCCTTATGGGCATTTACTGTATAAAAAATAAATACAGTATATAGCAGCCTGACTAAATATGGTAAATCATTCGTTTTCCCGTACATAGGATGCATGCGATTGCAATGTGTTATTTACGTGACCAGACATTTTTTCGGGACACCAGTTTATCGATAGGTCCATAATTGAATCTAATTAAAAACTATCGGACAATACTAAGTTTTTGTGAAATAATTTAATTACAATTACACGACGTGAAAATTATTTTTGTAAGAACGAGGAACGTTTCTGGAATTATCAATAATATTTTAAAATACAAGACACTATCTCAGTTCCATTAAATCGAACAAATTAAATTAATATGGAATATGTGAACGATTTACAACGAAATGCAGTGTAACATCATTTTAACTTTACCTTTATCAGGAAAGTTTTAATGAGAGAAACGAAAAATGACCGTTCAAAATCCGTGTTCAGTTTTTATATTTTTCTTTTACGATCGTTTATAACATCATTACAGCTACACCATTCTTTTTGGTCGACGAACGCGTACACTATAAACGATCGTTGTCCGACGATGGCGGCGGTAAATCGTATAACCATTGATTATAGAATAGATTTAGATTTATTCTGTAATCAATGGTATAACGTTGTTAAATGTACATTGTCGCATCATTAAAAACGACGTTATAGACGTAGATTAGGCCTGACAATTAGGCGACAAGTATATTTCTCGTGGGAGAAAATAGCGGTTCTTCGGTACACGCAATTATAACCATATAAAATAAAACGAATAGACGGTGACATTTGTTGAAAATATTTATTCGCGGAACATAATGCGTCTATGTATCTCGTTTATGAAATAAAATGCGTTTCATGATTATCGCCTACAGGCCCGTACTGGCTCACCGGGCAACCGGGCAGATGCACCACGCGGCCCATGAAAGTTACAATGTATAATGCGCTCCACATATGTATTGATTTTTTAACATGTAATCTAATGGACCTTCATCTATAGCCTATTATTATATTTCGTATGTGGTCTGTTATAGGCATCTATAATCTATAAAAAATACGATTAAATGACAAAAATTAATGCGCCTTTAAATGTTCTTGCAACCGCCCTATAAGAGGTGCCAGTACGGGCCTGGTCGTGTACGTTCTGCTCATATGTACATATATAATTGCATAGACTAAATATTTTCGAAATACGGTTTTTTTTCTCTGTAAATAAGTACATAAAAAAATGTCCATTTGATGATACGGTTTTTAATAATCTTTTTCTACCGTTCAAATGTAAAATATATACATTTTACATACTCTTATAAAATAAAAAAAAAAATCTGAACGCATTCGCGGCTTATCAATCAATTTATATATATATTTACCTACGTGAATGCCACTGTTTTATATTTTTCGACTGTAAACTGTTTGAGTGATTTCGTACCTTTTGTTACAGCTATAAGCATTCCAATGTTTACGAATATTTATTTTTATTGGTTCTGATCATTTTTTCGTAATCGTGTAGTGATTTGATACTTCGAACAAAATATACCGTTAATTAAAATTGTATTATCTAAAACATATTTAAAAAATATGTTATTTGACATATAAGTCATCCAGTATAATTGAATATGATTATCGGTGCACCACAGTGAATTCTTGACGATTAAAACTGTCGTTTAAAATTTAACTTTATGTGTATATATATATGTAAATTAATTAAAAACCCGTAAAGTGATACCGGAGTAAGTACAATAGAATTATTTAAATGCAAAATACAAAATTACCAACAAAATATGGTTCTACTATATTGTTGAATATTAATTATCGTTCGGTTGGGCCATAAAGTTCATCATGAACACACATACATTGTATTTTTTTGTTTTCGGTTCGTTATCACTGTGCTCGTTTATTAATAATCATTATGATCAATATTAACTACAATTTTCAATTAAAAATTTCATTATGATAATTAACGCTCGGAAAACAGGCCTCATTTCGCCGAATACAGCAAAATTCACGAAAAGAAGTTTGTTAATCTCATCAATTTCGGCCAGTCAAAATGACAAAAAATCCAAAGTTTACGTTTCAAAAAACTGTTTCGTTCCACTCGCCATTGATGACACCAACGACGTAAAAACTACTATGTCCTTAACGGCTACAATACGTTTGGGCATTTTATCCCAAATTGCGACACGTTTGGGCACTCTATATCCCTAAAAAGATATCACGTTTGAGCACTAAAATGTAAAATATATACCTTTGTTTAAAATGTATATAAAATATGTACATACATGCATTATATATGTATACAAATATACATACATATCAAAATAATATAGGTAACATATATAGGTAAGTATATACGATAATAATAAGAGCATTGGGGACGATAATAAATATTATAGTAGATAGCGATAAAATGCGTTATCACAGACGTTATCGAAAATATCGAGAAAATCTATTTATCTGTAATTTCCAAAGTTGTATTAATAGTGTAACAAAATTCAATTAGTACCTATCCATATTTATTTCACCATAAATCCATATCAGACAATCAGTCCGTAGTCGCTTGTCGAGTGTGTAGTGCTAAAGTAAATATTGGTACTAATCATTGGGGAGAAACTTGATTTAATAATTTCACAAAAAATGATCACAATCATCCGGCCACTTCTGAAAATATTTTAAATCGACAAAAAATAATGTCTACAATCAAACGAAAGGCCATTGATGATGTGTTTACTAAACTAAATAAAATAATCAGAAAAGTGCTTAAAGGTCAAACTACTGTTAATATAAGTCATTCAGATGTGCGTTTATTTAGGAAATCTATGTATGATGGTAGGCGAAAACTAATATTAACTATTCCTAAATCAATATACGAGGCTAAGCATCAATTGTTTTCAAATCAAAACGATATCATTGCTAATAATAACCAACAATTTTGTCTTATGAAAAATAATGAAAGTATACCAATTTTCTCTTGTTATACAAATTTAGTTATGTTGTGTGAAGTACGTGAAATTTTTGCTGATGGTGCTTTTACATATTGTCCATCATATTTTTATCAACTATATACAATCCACGTATTACAAAACAATTATTATCTGCCTTTGATTTATTGTTTTTTAAATTCGAAATTAATTGATAAATATAAGGAAATGTGGACATTAATTAAAGAATTTTGTAAACAATTAATTAACAAAGAAATACAAATTAATAAAATACATTTGGATTTTGAAAAAAGTGAACATATTGCAATCGAAGAATTGTTTCCAACTGTACAAATTATTATATAATTTAATTTAATACAAATTTAATTTGAGTCAAAGTTGGTAGGTATCGTAAAATCCAATCAAATAATTATTTACTTAATCAGTATAAAAATAATACAGAAATAGGGTTATGGCTAACATTTTTTTTTGGTCTAGCATTCTTACCTCCTGAACAATTTAATGATGGTTTTGTTGAGCCTATTTCTATAGCTCCTACAGATAATCATACGTTTACTGATTATATTTTAGAAAATTATATTAATAAAGAGTTTCAATTTCCACCAAATATTTGGGCAGAAACTCCCATAAATAATACTAGGACAACCAACCGACCCGAAGCTTTCCATAAACATTTCAATGCACAATTTTACCATCCGAATCCAAACATACACCATGTAGTAGACGTTCTAACTAACATTCAAGCAGAAACTGCATTAAAAATAAATAGTTTAAAAAAATCAATTCAATTACACTAGAAAAAATCTTAAAAGGAAATTTTTGATTGATAATTGAAATGATTATGACAAAGGAGACATAACACTAATTGAATACTTAAAAATTATGGGAACTCGTTATCAAGGAAATAATATAATAAAATACATAAATACATAAATAAAATATAAAAATTATAAATATTATAATTACATAATATATTATATTTTTTTTTTTTTTTATAAAATGTGATACCTTCATTATTTTAATTAATATAATATTACTATTTTTATTTAACACGAGTATAAATAACTTAATTATTTTATAACACTGTAGCTACATTATTATTATTTATTTTTACTTATTATTTTTATTTGTACTTCTATTTTATTGATTATTTTACAAAATAAATAGTAACTTTCACTTTATAAAACTTGTTACCTATATTATTTTGATATATATGTATATTTGAATATACAAATTATATATACTTTTTAAACAAAGGTATATACATTTTACATTTTAGTGCCCAAACGTGGTATCTTTTTAGGGATATAGAGTGCCCAAACGTTGTGTGGATTTTGAATACTAAATAGGTCAAAGTACCCAAACGTGTTGCACGGGTCCTTAACCAACCTGAAGGACGATCCTGTGAACTCGTTTCACAAAGATCACGACATGGGACTTCCGGATCCATCTATCTTCATCAAAAACATTCCAAACTACTCTGCTTTCAATACGGTCTTAACCGACATCGCCAACACGAATGGCTTTATCTACAGATCAACGCTCTTACATCTGATCATACAACATGCAGTTTACCTATGTTTTAATAAAATTTTCGACTACTTACATGACACTAACGTTAGTGTCCATTCGTATTACCCTCATCACATTCGAACATACATGATCATCATTAGAAATCTAAACTTTTCTCCTTAATGAGTAGAGATAGGTTTGTTACTTCTTCGTTTAATTCATTTTTGTGACAATAGCCAAGACAATAACAAGTTCATGGTGAACGACTTTATAAAATACAAATGGTAATATCTGATGTTAAACAAAATTTCAAAGATGCTCTAATTCCATTTGCTAATTTAGAAATTGACGAAAGCTTGCTCTTATGGAAAGGACGTTTGTCTTTTAAACAATACATCAAATCTAAAAGACACAGATTTGGAATAAAATTGTATATTTTATGTGATTGCGAGACTGATTTTATCTTAAATTTCTCTATATACACGGGTGCAACTGATTATAAAGACCCTCTAGAAAATCAAATAGGTAAATCTGGTGTTATTGTAAAAAACCTTATAAAACCATATTTTTCTTATGGTCATTCATTATACACTGATAATTTTTATACTTCACCAGCTCTAGCAATGTATTTACACAAAAAGAAAATAAACTCATGTGGAACAGTGAGAAAAAATAGAAAATTAATGCCAAACTTTAATTCAAAATTAAAATTAGGAGAAAGAGAGGCAATGTGCACTAATAAATTGTTAGCTGTACACTGGAAGGACCGCCGAGATGTATATATGTTGACAAATTTACATACAGACAAATTGATAGATACCAAAAAAATTGATAGAGTTACTGGGAAAAGATATTTAAAACCTGAGTGTGTAATGAGCTACAATGCTAATATGGGTGCTATTGACAAAACTGATATGTTATTAAGTTCAACAGAATGTGTACGTCGAACTATGAAATGGTACAAAAAACTATTTTTTCATATAGTTGATATGTCTCTGCTGAATGCATATTCAGCCTATAAAACAGTAAATGGAAATCAAATTCCATTAGCTGAATTCCAATTGAAATTAATTAATGAGTTAATTTTAAAATACCAA